>OU900102.1:927903-1146179 GCA_918026865.1 Phyllotreta striolata | reverse complement strand
TCTAAAACGGACTATTAAATAATCATTTATGTCAATAAACTTATGGATTAGTGCGATGCTCGGTTAGGTGCAATTGTACCAGAATTTGTCTTTTTACTTACAATCTATTTTAATTCGAATTTCTACAATTAATTGATTCTTATGGTATAATTTTGACAAAACTTTTGTGAGATTAATACTTTATGAATGGATTAATTTAATTGTTCTTTAATTAGTTAAAAAATACTCATCTCAGATTTTTTCATCCACGGGGTTGGCCACCTAATTTTTCGTGACCTTCCTAGGTCTGTAATTTTTTTTTTGAATTTTGCGAATGGGTGTCATACCAGACTGTACACTTCATGATTTTTACTTTCTCGACGGTTTGGTTTTGTTGAATTTTTATTCGTTTTTTTATTTTTACAGTTTTTATAATAAATGTCCGTTTTATAATAAGAAATAGTTATTCAAATGTTTTCTAAGGTGTCATTTTAATTAAATTTTATACAAAATGTATAATATTCCTAAGGATGTTTTTAAATATTTATATCTTAATTATTTTATCCAAAATAATTTTGAAATCTGTTGAAATCATATTCATTTGGATACTTAAAAGTATACACTGTGTCTAAAGTCGAGCGCTACATTCGTCCGCCGATTCATCGCGCCGAAGCCGCGCCTCTCCACAGTTCGACTGATTCTCTCTTTCTACTGTTTGCAGCGCTCGAACATAGACACTCTATATGTTAGATTATAGTGTAGGTGTTTTGTTTACATATTTTTTTAGATTCTAAAAATGAATTGTTTGGCTTGTGCTGATTTCCATCAGGGGGATGTGTCTGTTTTTCCGAAAACAGCAAATGTGCAATGCGTCGCTAATGCTGCCACAGCTTTAGCATTTCGTGATCTTGAGATTCCAATTCTTGGCTCAACGGTCAATCAAATATTGATGATTGGAAACGGAATATATGAACAATGTAAACCGGTATGTGTACATAACATTTAGCTCAATTAAAAAATTGACCGGGTGTCTACTATAAAAACCGCCGCACTTCAGGAGGTGTAATACATGTAATAAACCACAAATGTTCTATAACACTTTTTCGAAAAGTTGATTGTTTCTCTTTTATTTACCACACTTCATTGTTTATATTTTTTTTGTCAAAAAACACGAAAATATCTTTCTTATTCGTAGTAACATTAATTTTAATAACATACCGTAAAAGTGCGTTAAATTTGCTGTAAGAAAAGTATACATCAGGTTTAAATAACGTTTAATACCGGGTGTTGTACAAGATTTAATTATGACGTGAACACAATTATTTGTATTTTTTAATGGTCGTAAAACCAAAAGTTTCTATCAACTTTTCGAAAAAGTCTTATGGCATTTTTTGTTTAAAATTACTTGTATAATCACCTACTGAAGTTTGGTGATTTTTGTAGTAAACACTGTATATATTATTTAGTGCAATATAAGCCCTTTTTAGATTTAAATCTTTTCAGTTGTAAAACCATACATTTCTTCAATACATTTTTCAATACATTACTGGCGTTGGAATTTTAGTTCCGGTTCTAGTGGTTTTTAGCTTATTTTTATTACATCGTTGATACTATGTTTCACTGCAATTTTATTAGTTCATTTTGTTTATTTTTTCATAATTTCGGATTTTTTGGTTACTTATTTATTTTTAATTTTTTTGTATTATACAAGGTGTTTTTTAATAATAGGCTAATACAGAAGTGGGTGATTCTTGGGCCCATTTGAAGAAAAAACTTCATATGAACTTATGTCCTGGTTGATTAATTTTTTTCATAAAACTTTAAAACCCTATATCTCAAAAGTTCTTAATATGAAGTTTTTTTCTTAAAATGGGTCCAAGAAACACCCCCTTCACTAATAGCTTGTTATTAAAAAACCCTGTATGTATTCTTTTCATACACTCGTAACTTCTTGTAATCAATTCAATAATTATAAAAATATTTATTCTATTTTTATTTAATAATTTACCAAAAAAGCTAAGTCTGAACTTTCCAAATTATCAACCTTTGTTTCATTATTAATATTTTAAAATGATAATTATTACTTTCTTTTCAATTTTTTGCAGTAATTAAACAATTAATATCCGTATACTTTTACTTTGTACATCCTGTTACATTATATTATTATTTTTTTACAAATATCATTTTAATGTCGATAAATAATATTTAATTTAAATTTAATAATATTTTTCGTTTAGGAAGTTCCACCGTACATTGAGCCAGAGGAATTACCAGGAGAAATTAAAATTTTGGGCCAAACCCTGGTAATTACAGAATTGGAACCGGTTGAAAGTAACTTCTTTCCGCGTTGCATGGAGGAATTACCCCAGATGGTGAAAAGTTTAATCGATATCCTTCAAAGGCGATTTCGAGCAGACAATTTGACCTATGGATATTTCTTTACGGGTAAATATTTACTTCAAATTGTATTTTTTAATTTCAAAATATCATCAATTATTTTTTGCAATATGTATAATATTTACGCCAAAACTATTTTATATCTTATAAAATAATTTATATTCTTAATAACAAACAACGTGATCGCTTTTATATTATACAGGGTGATTCATTCCGAAACGGAAAGATTTTAACCCTATATAGAGGTCATCCAGGGATCCCTAAAAAGGTATATAGTATGGGTCTTACGCTCTTTATAACCGAGTTTCAGGACGTTTTTTGAATTTGGCCCATTTCTTTTAGGGCTTATAACTTTTGAATCACTCAGTATAATTATTTAATATTTTGCACAGATAATCTACACCTTTTGAACAATTTATCGACCCACTAAAAAATTCAAAATCCAGGTCCGGCTTAATAAACATTATTAAAGTTTGACTATCCTCAAAACAACACCATGTACATTGAATTTTTAAATATTGAATTTCAAATTTGGAAAGAGCTCAAAAAACTGAATACAACCATCAACTTTTTACTTTTGCGCACGCCGTTTTACTACCAACATTTTAACGTTAAAATGTACATTATTAAAATTTTTAGGGGTTTTAATTATTTTTTTCTTTGTTAAAATTAAATTTACTCAACTTTTTTATGAAAATTCCTTTAATAAACGGAATGAATTTGAATTAATATTCACAAAAATCAATAAAAATCATTATTACAGATCCGCCCTTAAGAAAATTTAAATAAGTCTTAAATTATACTTTCCCGTGAGGTGGAACCCATCGGGCGCGTCCCCAGGTGGCGGATAGGGGTAACCCAGCGTCCGGAAGGGCTGCCTGAGCGCTTAAAACCGCAATATGGCAGCTCGGATGGGTATGCGCGGGGAAGTGAGGGCTATAAGGGTTGATGGTTGGTATGAGCGGTTTAAAACCCGCAAGACTACCAGCTGGACCTGAAGGCCCCACCGCGGACCACCCCCCAACCCGGCTGTAGTGTCGTGGCTTAGGGCTTGCACGGGGTTAAACGATGCCGGAGGGCCCCAAGTGGGACCTCTGTGAGACCGGCAATCTGGCTGACGGTGGATCATGTCTCGCGGGCCAGGGAGTCGGGGGTCTCGGCTTAGCCGCCTGGACTAAGAGGAGACAACCTCACCAAAAACCTGAATCCTGTGGTGGGAGGACCGGGCCCATAGGATGCGTGGTCGAACAGAAGATCGGCAACCACTGGTCCTCACCTTGGGGAACCGGGCGAAACCCCATTGTATATAGCCTTACCTCCGCATGCGGGGCTCTGTGGAGGTGGACCGAATACTTCCCTAGCTGTTCGTGGGACCATCTATGGATACCTTAAAATCGAACAAAAACCTATCCCTTCAGGGCGAAGCCTCCTCGGAGGCCGAACGACCGGAGGGAAAGGAAACTCCCCCTCAACAGAGGGAAAAAACCAGGAGAAGCGGGGCCGCAAGGCGCCGCTTCCAAAAAGAGCAGAAACGCCTAGGAGCTGTAAAAGCCCAGGGCGAAAGCTCAAAAAAAGAGGGGGCTGGAGCGGCCAGTGGAAAGGCTAGGGCGGTAAAACGCCCTAACCCAGTACACAATACGCCTAGTCCCTCTACCAGCCAAATGGGCAAGCGACCTAAGGTCTCAAACCAAAGGTCATATGCCCAGGCGGCAAAAAACACTGTTCGGATGGCTCTCATCCCAGAGAGCTACCCGGACAGGAAATTCACAGGACCGGAGGAGGTCGGACGAGTGCGCAAACTCGTAAGAGGCTGCATATTGCAGCTTCCCGAGGAAGGGCGCGCACCGACCTTCGAGGGGTCCTGGGAAAGGGACGGAGCAATCGAATACGAATACGACAACCAAGAAACAGCGGCATGGCTGAAAAGCCTTGCTGCTGAAAACAAGCTTGGAGAGCTGAACCTTCGCGCGGTGCCGGTAGGGGAACTACCTCAAAGGCATCGCATCGTGGTCCATGTGCAGGACCCAGACTTGTCGGTCGAGGAGTGCTTATCGCTCCTTGGCAGGCAAAATGCGGAACTGCACACGAGGGACTGGATCGTGGTGAAGGGTAGCGAGAGTAGGGACGCTACAAGCGCCCACTTTGCTGCCATGATCCGCGACTTGGACCTCAAGGGCCTGGAGGACCTCCACTTTCGGCCTCACTGCGGGCTTCAACGAGCAGCCATTCGGCTGATCGAAAAGCCCCAAAAGGGGACCGAGGGGGAGGAGAAAAAAAACTGCTAAGGCAGATTAAGTTGGCTCAGCAATGGCTAACCGAAATCTGCAGATAGCACAAATAAACTTGCATCACAGCAAAAGTGCCTCGGCAATTATTGCCAAGGGACTAGCCAAGATGCAAACAGTTATAGCACTTATCCAGGAACCTTGGATCGTGGGTAATGCTATCAAAGGACTGAACGGTAGCTGGGACCTGTTCCATGCGACCACTCAGGAAAAAATCAGGACATGCGTGATAGTCAAGGGAGCAAAGGCACTCTTTGTTCCCCAGGTCAGTTGTGGGGACCTAACTGTCGTGCACCTGAAAATTACAACTGAGGATGGCGAGCATCTCGAGGTATT
Source organism: Phyllotreta striolata (assembly GCA_918026865.1). Lineage (NCBI taxonomy): Eukaryota > Metazoa > Arthropoda > Insecta > Coleoptera > Chrysomelidae > Phyllotreta > Phyllotreta striolata. The sequence continues at coordinate 1,141,182 of OU900102.1, read as the reverse complement.
AGTAGGGTCATCTTACATGCCCTACGACCTAGAGGAAGCGCCACCAAAAGAGGTTAAGAGTCTGGTTGAGTACGCAAGAAGCAGGGGACTAGAACTCCTCATCGGGGCTGATGCCAACTCGCACCATGTTGCGTGGGGGAGTTCGGACATCAATCCTAGAGGGGAAAAGCTCCATGACTTCTTAATGCGTACAGACCTAACAACACTCAACAGAGGCAATGAACCAACCTTCGTGGACTGCAGAAGACAGGAGGTTATAGACATCACCGTGGTAACCGGTAAACTAAGGGAGCTGGTGCAGGACTGGAGGGTGGATAACGAACCTACAGGCTCTGATCACAGGCTCATCCGAATGAACGTCTGTAAGAAAACAGAAACCGAATGGGCGCGAAATCCCAGAAGAACCAACTGGGAGGGATACAGAGAGGAACTCAAAATGAGACTCTCAAAATTCCCTCGCAGACTAAATACAAGGGACCAACTTGAGGAAGCGTCGCGGTTCCTAAGCGATGCCATCAAGGAGTCTTATGAATTCAACTGTCCTCTAAGGCCCACAAACCAATCAAGGGGCGTACGCTGGTGGGACAACCACCTGGCGAAACTCCGAAGAGAGGTGAGAAGGGCCTTCAACAAGGCAAAGAATTCAAAAAAAGAGGAGGACTGGAAGCAGTTCAGACACCTCCAAAAGGAATATAGCAAGGCTATAAATGCCGCTAAAAAGAAAAGCTGGAGGGAATACTGTGCCAGTGTAGAGAACTCATCAGAGGTATCGAGACTGGCCAGAGCACTCGGCAGAACAACCACTCCAAACCTGGGATGCTTGAAAAGACCGGATGGAGAATATACAGAAACAATGAAGGACTCACTGAATCTACTGATGGAAACACATTTCCCGGGATTCAGAGAAGACACCAACAACCTACCAACCGAGGAGACACAATACGGGGCTCAACGTAAGCCTAGGAATTGGACTCTGGCGGCAGAGGTTGTAAAGCCTAAAGGAGTCGAGTGGGCCGTAAGGACATTCGACAAATACAAGGCTCCTGGACCGGATGGAATCTATCCCATACTGTTACAGGAAGGACTCACGGACCTTTTAGGCCCGTTAACAAGAATACTGAGGGCTAGCATAGCCCACAGACACGTCCCCAGAGCGTGGAGTGAAAGTAGAATTACTTTCATACCAAAGCCGGGAAGAAACGGTCATCTACTGGCCAAAGACTTCCGTCCCATCAGCCTTTCCTCCTTCATCTTGAAGACTCTGGAAAGACTGGTGGATACGTATATCAAGCATAGGACTCTAGCAGCGCGCCCCCTGGCCCCCTCTCAGTACGCGTACAGAGCAGGGAGGTCCACGGAGACCGCCTTACACCACTTAGTGGGAAAGGTAGAGGCGCAACTAGAGTCTAAAGGATATGCAATAGGAGTATTTATGGACATTGCAGGGGCTTTTGACAGCACCTCTAATGTAGCCATAAAAAAAGCAATGGTCAGCAGAGGGATACCCGAAACCCTCACTGACTGGACGCAGGCCATGCTTAGAGGCAGGAAACTGTCAACAAGCATGGGAACCGACCAGGTAACAGGACGTCCAACCGGCGGGTGCCCGCAGGGGGGAGTACTCTCACCTCTGTTGTGGTGCTTAGTGGTGGATGAACTACTGGCAAAACTCACAGAAGCAGGACTCTCGGTATTCGGCTATGCAGATGACATAGCCATAATAGCCAGAGGAAACTTCCTACCAACACTCAGGGACATCATTATGAATGCCCTGAAAATCGTAGAGGACTGGTGCGCTGCTGTTGGCTTGATGGTAAACCCAGAAAAGACAGCAGCAGTAATCTTCACCCGGAAATACAAACTCCAACCAACAAAGCCGTTACAGCTTTGGGGGGTGGAGATCCCTTATTCTAATACAGTCAAATATCTGGGAGTCCACCTAGATACAAAACTGAATTGGAACACCCACCTCGAAACAAAGAGGAAAAAATTCTACAGCACAATGTGGGCTTGTAGAAGAGCCATAGGAAAAACCTGGGGATTAAAACCTAGGGTAACTCTTTGGCTATACCAAACGGTATTAATACCAAGATTCCTGTATGCTGCAGTCGTCTGGTGGCCCAGGGTAGAATTGGTGGGGAATCGGAACCTGTTAAAAAGCCTGCAAGGTAACTACCTGCGGGCTGCGACAGGGGCCATGAGAACCACACCAATTGACGCGCTAGAAATAGCGCTCAATATTCCACCCCTGGACCTAAAAGTGACAAATGTCGCCCGGCAGACAGCATACAGAATGAAATGTCAAGGGGAGTGGAAGGAAAATGGAACTGGACATACCAGGATTCATGTCCTTCGAAACACACCTTTTACATTAAGACAAGACAGAACCTCTAAACAGGTTATGATTGAACAAACCTATAGGGTAAAAATACCAACCAGAGAAGACTGGAAGGAACAAAAACCGTTGATGGAACATCAGGGCGAAAACTGGTACTCCGATGGCTCGGGGTGTGGGGACCGCCATGGATCGGGCATCTACGGGCAAAATACCAACTACAGGGAGAGCATATCCCTGGGTGAACATGCTTCGGTCTTCCAAGCCGAAGTATTTGCTATACTGAGATGTGCAGAGCATCTCATAAATAATGGAGCCACACATTCCCGAATAAATATTTATTCGGATAGCCGCGCTGCCCTAGAGGCACTGGCGAAAAACACCACGGTCTCCGCCGTGGTACGGGACTGCATGCAGAACCTCGCCAGGTTAGGGGCTGAGAATGTAGTGACTCTAATTTGGATCCCTGGACATCAGGGAATAGAAGGCAATGAGGTAGCCGATAATCTAGCCAGGGAGGGGGCCATGGAGCAACCTGGTAGGCAGATAGTTGGAATGCCCTTTGCAGAAGGTAAACAATACCTAAACAAACTCCTAGAAAGGGAACATCTCCTTCGATGGAGGAACTCGACAGGCTGTAGGGTATCCAAACAGTTCATGGAAACACCCTCAAAAGAAAGGGCAACCGAGCTCTGGGCTATGGACCGTGACAGGCTGAGCAAAACGCTTGGACTACTCACAGGACACGTAGCACTCAGAGCGCGCCTATACCGCCTCAAAATAGTAGAGCAGAAAACATGCCGTCTATGTGGGGAGGCTGATGAGGACAGCGTACACATACTGTGTCACTGTCCAGCATTATCCTTGCGCAGGTATAATACCTGGGGAAGGACCTCATTAGATCCTAGCGATCTCAAAAACACAAGGGCATCCGAACTGCTGAGGTTTGCAAATACTTGCGACCTCTGGCAGAATCAATGACCTTGGGAAACAGCGGGAAACTACAGAGGATCATTAGATCTAGGTGGTCACGGGGCTGGAAAGACCGCCCGCATAAAAACAACAACAACAACAACAACAAATTATACTTTATACCCTATACCTATACCTATAATTTGAGCTAAATACTTTAAAAACTGCAGGAGCTCTAAAAAAGAAAAAAAATTTGAAATTTCAACACCCTGTAGATCGGCAACGAAGCGTTTGCGGACCCACGTTTATATGAACTTTTAGTCATCAAATAAGCCAAGGAATTACCCCCTTTCGTGTGTACACGATGTTTAGGAACATTCTGTATATTAATCCAAAATAATTTAATTACGGATTATACTAAAGACATAGAACGAAAACTAATCTTTTTTTTATTTATCAATAGGTCAAAACAGAACTGTAAGCTTCTGGAGAGATAGAAATGAGGAATTCTACTTGTTTGACTCGCACGCGATCAATGAAGAAGGCATATACGACATGAACCAACCAGAAAACAACAAGGCAAGACTGTTTAGCTGTCAAAATCTTGATCGTCTGGCTTACCAACTGCTGGTACACTCAACTTTCGCATATGTTGGAAAGAATGGGCCACGAAGTCCATATAATATCCATCGAATTCGTTTCGACCTTCAGCCTGCTGCGACTAAAGCACCTACTATGATTAATGAGGTAACTTCGGTATCCCCTTCACAAAACTCAAATGCAGAAAATGTAAGTACTTTAGATATTAGACCTAGTAGTATAAATGTAGGTTCGATAAGAAAGGGCGGTAGACCGAAGAAGAATCTGAATTTATTTAACTTAAAAAAGAAAAAGGAACAGCCAGAAGCACCAAAAATAATTGTTCATTCGAACATTTTAATTCGAGCTGCTGACGAAAAGGAACCTGATGACGCGGTAACAGGAAATGTAGAAGTTCAAGAATCTGAAGAATTGGACGAAGGCATGTCCATTGCAACAACGGCTGAAAGCTACGAAACAGAACCTCAGTGTGGAAAAAGAAAAAGGGGGCGAAAACCCTCTGATATTGCGCTGTCAAAACGTCGTCAGATATATGATCAGAGGTATCGTGAAAGAAATGCAGCTGTCCGAATAAAAGCTGCTAAGAATTATCAAATGGATAATCCGGAAATTCACCAAAAAGCAGTGAAGAGATATAATGAAAACAATCGCGATGTTCTTAGACAAGCTTCCCAAAATTATCAAAAAGCTCACCCTGAAGTTAACAAGAAGGCAGTTCGAATTTATCAAGAAAAAAATCCTGAAGTTAACAAGAAGGCAGTTCGAACTTATCAAGAAAAAAATCCTGAAGTTAACAAGAAGGCAGTTCGAACTTATCAAGAAAAAAATCCTGAAGTTAACAAGAAGGCAGTTCGTAATTATCAGGAAGCACATTCTGAATTGAATAAACAAACGACAAGACGTTATAAAGAGACGCATCCCGGAAAACATCTTCCAGCGCCATTACGCTATCGTAAAAACCTTTTAATAGGTGAATTTTCTATAAATGAAGACTATGCGAAAATTAAGAAGTTTGCATTTAAAAATCCATCCTTACTCGATGATGACAATTCTTACAGATGTCCGCACTGTAAAGCACCGTTATTTGAAGAAGAAAAACAAAGAACTAAATGGTGCTGTGGACAAAACGTAAACAACGTTCAAGATTTTGAACCACTAGATGCGAATTTTTATAAAAAATCATTGTTTTTGGAACATCCAAGACATTACAATGATTTATTCGCTTTCTGTGCTACTATAACCAAATGGAAACATCTACAAGGATTAAGCTTCATGAAAATTCAAGGACGCACGTACCACAAAGTGCACGATTTAAATATGAAAAATAGATCGTATCCTAACCAAAGTTACATGTATATAGATGACGGTCAGGCACGGTTAATGGAAGCCAGCAAATATAATTATTTGAAAAATGACATAATTAAAGAAATTACATATTATTTGGATAGGGTAAATCCATATATTAATTATTTTAAGCGCCTCGCATTGGAACCCAGCGATAAAGCGCATCTAATATTTGAATGCAGAACGAGAAAACAAGCTGGTCCCATATTAGGAGAACAACCTCAGTCGAGGGAAGTAGCAGCGGTAATAAGCACAACAGATGAAACTTACGACCCTAGGAAAATATGCATCTGGAAAAATGGAGAAAATTCACGGGAATTATATGCTTTTCATCCTTTAATGGAACCATTCCAGTATCCCCTGTTGTATCCGAGAGGTGAAAAGGGGTGGTATATGGGAATGTTAAATAAAAGAGGCGAAAAGTTAACACAACTCAAATATATAAGATGCCTTTTATTGTCATGTGATAGATTTACAGCGCTTAATAGATTATCAGAAACGTGGTTAGTCGACATGTATTGTCGAATCGAAGAGGAACGTTTAAGTTTCATTACGAGATGTCAAAAGAGGACACACTTTTCAAATGGAATGCGAACTGCTACGTTAGCCGAATTAAGAGAAATAGAAAAAAATATAAACGCTGATGAAACGGTCGTTGGTGAAGGAGTACTTGCTGGAAAAGTGTATTTGCCATATACTTTTACGGGTGGACCGAGATATATGAAAATTAAATACATGAATGCTATGACCGTAGTCGAAAGATTAGGCACTCCCGATTACTTTCTTACGTTTACTGCAAATGGACAATGGTCGGAGATTAAAGCGTCTACACATAAATCATCAAGAATTGGCGAACCACAAGTAATTAATCGTGTATTCAAATTATATTTAGATCAATTATTGAAAGACATACGAAGTGGTCGATGGTTTGGTGAATGTTTATATTTAATTTATGTGATAGAATTTCAGATGCGTGGATTACCCCATGCGCATATTATTTTTAAAGTGAAAAACGGACCAACACAAACAACAGATGTTGACAAATTTATCAGAGCCGATATTCCTCCAGAAAACGAAGCAAACGGTGAATTGAGAAAATTAGTTTTGAAGCATATGATTCACGGGCCGCATTGTTCGCGACCACGATACGGCGACAAATATCCACCGTGTTTCGATAGAACGTTAAATAAATGTAGCAAATTCTTTCCGAAAAAGGCTACTCCTCTAACGTTTGTGGATGATAGTGGATTTTACAATTATAAACGTGACGAAAGCAATAAAGTTACTGTTCGATTTGGAGATGGAGATACTGAAATTGACGATACATGGGTGGTGTCTTATAATGCACCACTCTTATTGAAATATAATTGCCACGTGAATTTGGACAAGTGTTCGGCTCGTAGAGTCGTTCATTATCTCTTTAAATATATAACAAAAGGAGAACAATTGAGAAGAATGTCGGTCGAACCGAATCCAGTTGATGAAGTCGAAGAATACGTCACCAAACGATACATTGGAGCAACTGATGCGGCATGGCGTATTCTTGAATTTGATACAACAGGAATGGAACCTTCTGTAATAATGTTACCCGTTCATATGGAAGGATTACAAAATGTTTACTTCAAACAAGGCGATGAGTTGAATGCTACAAAAACGTCAACTTCCATGTTGATTTTGTATTTTACGAGACCTATAAATCAATTAGAAGTATTGAAAAACATGACTTATGTTGAGTTTAACGAAAAATTTATAATCCACAGTAAACGCCCATCGATGAAAAATGTACAAATTTATTCGTACGCGGATGGTAAACATTTTCTTACTCAACGACAACGCCGTAAAGTCGTTGTTAGAATGTACTGGATTGCACCGAATAGAGGTGAAGAATATTATTTACGAATACTGTTAACAAAATTTCCAGCTACAGGTTATAAGGACTTACTTAAATTAGGCGGAAATGATTGTAAAACGTTTCAAGAAGCTGCCAGACATGTTGGATTAGTTAACGATGATACTGAATATCGGGAAGCAATTCGTGAAGCTGTTCAATTCATGTACGGATTTCGTTTAAGGTCGTTTTTCGCCCTTTTAATAACGATTGGTGCGAAAGGAAAATTAATTTGGGAAGATCTAAAAGATACAATCTGCTTAGATTTGCTTGATAGATATCCCAACAACGCAAATAAAGCTCATCGACAAGGATTAAGAGAAATCGACAGAGCATTGAGACGACACGGAACTTCTATTAAAAAGCAAGGATTTGATCAAATTGACGATTATACGACTGAGTTAATTAGAGAATTAACTGAATATAATACAATAGATTTAAAATCATTCGTTAACCAGTGGTTACCATTGTTATCGCATGATCAACGAATTATATTCAAATACGTTGAATCTCTTCATTTAACCAACGTTCCAACAATATTTGGAACTCGAAGTAATATCATCTTTATTGATGCCCCTGGAGGATATGGAAAAAGTAAGTTATTGGAAGTTATTGCAGCCGATGTAAGATCGAAAAACGAAGTTGTTTTATGTGTCGCTTCATCTGGTATCGCTGCCTTAAACCTTCCAGGAGGAATAACTGCACATTCGATGTTCAAATTACCTCTTACTGTTTTAAATGATTCAACAGATTATTGGGATATTAGAGCGCAAAGTCAAAGAGCGGAGTTAATCAAACGTTCAAAATTAATAATATATGATGAAGCTCCCATGACAAGTAAATAAATACCTTATCGAAATGATCGATAGGTCTTTAAAGGATTTAATGAGAAATGAGCAACCTTTCGGTGGAAAAATTGTAATATTTTCGGGTGATTTTAGACAAGTTGCTCCGATTGTCAAAAATGCCATTTCACCAGCTGATGTTGCAGCAGTTTCGATGAAGTTTTCGTACATTTGGCAGTACGTGAAAGTATTTAAATTAACTACTCCACAGCGCATCACCAACAATCCACAATTTTCGAAATTTTTGTTAGGTGTTGGTGACGTAATAATTTATGCTCTATCTGTAGGCACCGATAGTCGTTTAATAATTCCACTGTTACGACAAGTGGAATTCGTAAATGACTTAAATGAATTAATAGATTTTGTATTTCCTGCAGATATCATACAAGATTCGGATGCATGCGCTACGCGTGCCCTTTTGTCAACGTTGAATCACAACGTGCAAATAATCAACGCCACTGTGATGGACCGACTACAGGGTGATATCGTCACATTGTTCAGTGCCGACTATTTGGACGAGGATCAGAGACAACTAGCCGCCACAATAACCGATGAAGTGATGCATCAGGCGACAGACAGCGGCGTACCGGATCACAAGTTGAAATTAAAAGTCGGTGCGGTCTGTCTGATAACAAGAAATTTAAACTTCGACGATCGATTAGTCAACGGATCTAAAGTAATCGTCACATCAATAAGTAAGCGAATTATTACTGTTAAAAGGCCTAATGATCCAAACAACCTACAATATGCAATTCCGAGAATTAATTTCAAATTCAAAATACATAAAAAATGCGATTTTGAAATGAATAGACGTCAATTTCCTTTACAATTAGCTTACAGTATGTCTATTCATAAATCGCAAGGGCAAACATTAGATATTGTAGGTGTTGATCTTCGATCTCCTTGCTTTACTCATGGGCAATTATATGTTGCTCTAAGTAGAGTGAGATCGCCAAAAGATATGCGTGTTTTAATTAATGCCGAAAATATTATTAATAGTGTTGCTTACACACATAATATAGTAATCAAAGATTTAGTAAAATGATCTGAGACTGCATTAAACTTAATCGGCATAACAAATACACAAAGATGTTTCGAATTGTCCATTTGTTTGTTTAGAAATGTAAAATTTTTATAAATGATAAATATTTAACGATTCAACTGTACGTCTTATTTATACTGGCGCAAAAACTAAATACTATATACAGTTAGCCGTATACCATTAGCCATTAAACAAAAATGGCTTTATACCAATGTAGAATATTGTTGAACGTTTTTTTTTTCTATAAATTAAAATATTAGACGATTATGTCTATAAAATATCTAAACAAATATTGGTAATTTTCTGTTAAAAATATGTTTAATGTTTAATGCAATATTGAACTAAACATTTGTTATGTAATTAACTTATCATATAAAAATATTAAACGCTTCAACTTTACATCTGTCTAATTTCTACTGGGCTCGGCGTTATACTGTTTAGAGTTAGCCGTTATGCCGCTACAAATAAATATGGGTAGAATATTGTTGAACGTTTTTTTATTCAATTATAAATTGGGTATCCGCTATATACCCACTAAAACAACAAACAAATGTTTAGAAACATGTCGTAGGGCTCTTGGCGAGAGACATGTATAAAATAAACACAACGCGCCATGGTTTTACCTCAAAATGTGTAATTTTATAACGAATAATAAATTGGTATTTTTTGAATTCATTCGTTATGAAATTATATCATTAAAGGTGGTGTGGAAACAAACTATGTTGCTCAGTTAGATTGGATAAGTATTTCACAGATTAGTTATATTCCATTTTTTTTCAGGTTTCTTGGAATGGATGAGATGCAAAAATGAATACTCTTATTTACAGTTTAATCATCGAATTCCTTTTAGGCTGAACGTTTTTCGCAGATATATTTTATTTTGCTATAAGTTTTGTTACAGTGACACATACATTTATGTATACCGAGCGGCAACCTTGGAACCCTTCGATGAAACCCTCCCTTGGAACCCTTGGAATCCGCCGATTCATCGCACCGAAGTCACCCCTTCTCAGATCGACTAATTTTCTGTTCCTGACTTTGAGAGTCTCTTTCTAATGATTGCAGCATTTGAAACTCGCCGTTCGGTATACAGGGTGTCTCATAAGTTGATACTTCTTTTAACTGTGTATAAATCTTTTAATTCTAAGTAATTTTTTCAAGTATTTTTTTTTATATTCTGGAAAATAAGAAAGTGTTTTTTTCAAATTTTATATATAAAGTTAGTTAATACGGCCCTGTCATTAAAAGTTAAAGGAACTGCTCAAAATTGTCGCCGTTTTAATTGATGTTATTTATTATTTATTATTTTTTTGATACCTCTATGGTAATAAACTGTACGTAATGGAAAATATTCGAAATTTAATCTTTGAATGAATTTGAAATGAATTTGAATTATTTAAATTTTCTTAACGACGGATCTGTAATAATGATTTTTATTGATTTTTGTTAATTCAAATTTAATTTAATTTAAATTCATTCGGTATAATAAAGGACTTCCATAAAAAAGTTAAGTAAACTTAATTTTAACAAAGAAAGAATAATTAAAACACCTAAAAATTATCATTATGTACATTTTAATGTTGAAACGATGGTAGTAAAACGGCGTGGGCAAAAGTAAGCCTTGAAAGAAATGGGCCAAATTTAAAAAACGCCCTGTAATTCGGTTATAAAGGGCGTAAGACCCATACTATATGTTTTTTTTGTGATCCGATACTCTAAGTCATGTTTGCATTTGTAATATTTCATGTGATTTTTCTCAATACAAATATGACACAAAGAACATTTTTTTCTATGTGCACTTATGTAGCTCACAGTCTTACTGTCATGTTATACATTGCATTTCTTTAATGTGGTTAGACGTTATATTCAAGGGTTGTAGAGTATTTGTGAGCTTCAAAATGATGTATCACAAGACCCCCCTTTCCATTTAAATTTATTTCCCAAGATGGCGCCCAGCCGCCATCTTGAAATTTTCATCTATCAATTTTACTCCAAAATATTGTAATCATGCATTAGTTTCATTATCCCAAATTTCAATTTTCTATCCGTTCAAAAAATAAAAGGGGGGGATTCTTTATTAAAGAAATGCGTAGGTACGTGAAATTAGAAATATGCTTTTGCGTTGATGTGTGTCTTATAGGATACATGGTATTAATTAATTGAGTGCCGATACTTCAGGATGTGAATATTTGAATGATTTTAAGAAGCAAAGTTTATATCAATAGATGTGCTAAACCTGTTAGCCCTTATAACTCGAATAACTCGGCTAATACGAGAGCATGTTGCTTTCAATCATGTTGTCCATTCAATCTTGCCATGGGAATGAACTAAAACATCAGCGGTGGCCCTCCAACCGTTACGCGCCTCTCGTTGTCCTTTAAAACCGATCACCATCTGCCAATCGTCTATCGCGATTTATTATTCACCAATCGAAATGTATTGATCACCAATCGTCAAAAAAAAATAGTTGCGCCATTTATAATTATTCAATCGCCAATGATTAATTCGTCATTAAAAGAAATCACCAGTGTGTCAATTAAACAAATCGTCTATTTGTGAAAATAAAACAAAAATAACACAAAACTACGCCACTGGAAAATTTTGTTAAAATCAATCGAAACAAATGCTTATCGCCGTTGGAATGTGGTCGCCTTGTTTGTTATAATTTTTTGTCACCACCTGTCAGGTCAACGTTTGCCGTCGATTGCAAAAATCAAAAAGCGCGTTCGCAGGGTTCGTTATACAGGTTGGCCCATTTAAAACAGTCCACCTGAAGTATTTGAAACCCCTGAAATGAACCCCTCAAATATTATGTTTCTCAATGGAAGTGAAAGGGACGCAATTTAATCATGTATTTGATTAAAACTTGGTTGGATTTTTTTTTCTTCCATTTATTTTATCGACACTTTCATTGGTGTTTTAAATTAATTTTAACACAGACCAAAAATGTCAACATTTTTGAAAAGAGAATTGAAATACGTTTAAAATAATGTGTCACTTGACATGACTCGCTAGTGCCATTTAGTTTTCTTGAAGCGGTTGCCAGCTCGCTGAGGGGGATGAACCTACATCTATGAATTTAAGATCAAATGAATTCCCCTTGAAGTCAAAATCGACCGACCTAGGTGATTTTCCGAAAAAATATTTCAAATGGACTTTTTTAAATGGGCCAACCTGTATGTATACTACATACAGTGAGGCAAAATTATGGAATAAATTCATTTTTGTGAGAATATGCGACTTTGGAAACAAATCCCACGACAGGTCGATTTTTATTTTTAAATAGTCATTTTGTGGTAGATCTATCATACTAGTGACATCATCCATGTGGGCGTGATGACGCAATCGATGATTTTTTCAAATAGGAATAGGGGTCGTGTGATCGCTCATTTGAAAGGTTATTCAATTATCTATTCAGTGATATAAACATTAACATGATTATTGATAAAGGGTGACCAAAAAAATATTTATTCCGATAATACCGGAACTTATTCTATAATTGTTGCCCCTCATTATACATGACGGTTGCGAATGTTCTTGCAACATGATGGCGCTCCTCCTCATTTTTCACGAATTGTTACTGCCTTCCTAAATGAACATTACCCTGGTCGCTGGATCGGTCGAAATGGGCCCCACATTTGGCGAGCCAGGTCTCCAGACCTAAATCCGCTGGATTATAACATGTGGGGTTGGATGAAGGATTTGGTGTACCAAGAGAGAATGAAAACACGCGAGCAATGCAAATAACAGACAACCGTGCGAAGATAAGGAAATCAACGCGAGCAATTTACAGACGTGCAGAAAAATGTATTGAAGTAGGAGGTGGAATATTCGAAAATTTCAATTACTAATGTATTGTTATTACTGTTATTACCGATTGATCTAAATATTAAATTAATTAAAATGAATTGCTATTTTCAAATTCGTATAGCTCAATAAATAAAGCGAATCGGACACATTTTTTATTAGAAATAACCTAAAGGACAAGATCCCATAGTGCCGGGAGAACTTCATGAAACACCTTGTATATAGAGAGAGTGTGTAATTCGGATTAAATTCAATATAAGGACTAATTAAGAAAATAAGTAAGACATTAAAATTTATATTTGGCAGTTAGGCATGTAGTACAACATTACACACCTTATAAAACATCCATCGAAATGAGAGTAGGTAATGCCATTTAACAAAAAACCATCATCTCTAAATTTGTACACCCTGTATACATTATACGCAAAAAGTCGCGATTGGAAATACTAATTCGAGGGTTCGAGCATTTAAAAAAAATAGTATACAGGATGATCCTAAATATCATGTACATCCGAAAGGGGGTGATTCCTTAGCTTATTTTATGACTAAAAGTTATAAACACCCTGTAGATCGGTAACGAAGCGTTAGCGGACTCACGTTTATATGAACTTTTAGTAATAAAATAAGCCAAGGAATCACCTACTTTCGGATGTACACGATGTTTAGAAACACCCTGAACTAATGACCCTTATTTCAAATTACAGACTCTCTATATACAGGGTGTTCCATAATTACATGCTAATATTTAAGGAGGTAATTCTTTGACCCATTTTTAAGAAAAAACTTCATATGAACCTTCGTCCTAAACGTCTTAACTGAAATAAATATAAAAAATATTTTTTTTATGATAACTGTGACACTATTGTAGATATCTTAGAAAACTACCTGCAATCGTTTCGGGCGCTTTAAAAATTATGGAAATTATTCCTCTCGTTTCGTGCGTATGTCATTTATCCGATTAGGATATTTAGGTAATGAGATACATAGGTACCTATTATTAATAGGTACGACGAGATTTATTCGTGTTTCTTACTCCAAATTACTTCCCCCGAAGAGAAACTTTAATATCAAATGATATACCTACTCAGTAATTCGGAAGGTTTAAATTTACTCTTCTAAGAAATTCCATTATTTTGCGAATGTAAAATTTAAGAAATAAAAAATATCTTCTCTATATGTAAGTAAGAATATTAGTTGTTATTTCTCAACTGACCGATCCTATGATAGACTAAAAGACATAATATCTAAGATAAAAGTAGGTATTCTAAATTAGCTAAAACTGTAAAGTGTAAAACGCACGAAACGAGATATTAATGCAAATAGATTTTATTGCATCTTAATGAGAACCTATACCTACGCCCGAAACGAAAAGGTTTTATGATCCCGCCCGAATCGCGACGCCCGAAACACGAATAAATCAAGATATAGGCTAGATTACACTCCCAAAGTCTGACCGGCGTCGACGACGTTGGACCCGGCTCGAAGAACCTACCCCTAATACCATCAAAATGCGTTCTAAAATTATCAATATTGCCAACTAAGCCCTCTCCGGTTGTTATGATGTGCGCGAAATATTTATTGGTGTGCTCTTCCTTAATAAATTTTACTCTACAAAACAATTTTATTTTCGGCAGTGGCATCCGTACGGGTTTTGCATTGAATATTTTTGGCAAAAAAATGGGTACGCCACTGCTTAATATTGAAATAAAAATTGTTCTTTCTTTAAATTTATTTTCTTAAATTAAAATTTGCAGAAAAGTCTTAAGAAACAAGTGTCCGCAAATGAGCCGTTTGGGCTGTACAGCACAGTACGGCAATAGAAAGGGTGTGCATTTTAAAAGGAATAAGGCTAATATCATGAGCTGTGTCGACAATTAAAATAAACGCTCAGATACGTAGATTTTAGTTTTTAGGTGGACATTTTTTGGTTCTAATTGCAGCAACGACATTTTAAGCCTGGAGGAGTGGGGGTAATAACCCTTACAATTTAAATAGGATAGTACCAAAGTGGTACATTTTTGAACAGTAAATTTTATAAACAATTATTAACAATTTTATAATAATCTTAAATTTGATTAGTGTGCAGATTTATTAGGGTGTTCTTCCTTGTTGAATTTATCTTTACACTTCACTTCATTTTGTGACACTTTTTTTAATACTCTGCATAACAGCTTATTTGTTTATTTGCTTTCGTAAATTTTAGAAATTCCACAATTTTTTATCTCTACCTTTTATGTTAATTTTGTAAATGTTATACAGGGTACCCAGAAAATAGATGTCAATAACTAGCGAGCGTATAGATGACATCAAAATGGCCATAGGTCACTAGCGCGCGGCGGTCATTTGAATTCTTAACAAATCCGAATTTTACAGGGCACTTGCCACTTATTTACCTAATATTAAAATTTATTTTTATCATACCAAAAATTTGGAATCTTAATTTTTAAATACAAAAATATATTTTATTGCGGAATTGTAACAAAGCAGGATGTTATAAAACCATATTTTTGTTTTCAAATGCGTTACCTATGTACCTATTTAACATAAAATAAAAAATTACCTCTATTTTATATCATATTTATTATAAAGAGTGCCCGGAAATAAAATTTGGTCCTTTGTAATGCTGCGTTATTAATTTTACCTAAAAAAAAAATAACTATCGAAAATTTGAACATTAAAATGAACGCTGCAACACCATAAAACTCGATTTTTTTAAACGGCGAGGTTTTTGTATAGAAAACCTTTGTGAAATTTACGTTTATATTCATCGTACAAACTAAAAATGAAATAATAAATAGGGCATTCCATTTATAGAAATGTAAGTTTTAGTCACTGTATAATAAAAATGAAAGATAACCAAAATATAAAATTCCAAGTAGATATTATGTAATTAAGAGTTATGGCTAATCTTCTGCCGGCGCGCAAGTGTCCTGTACGGATTAAAGCACCTCTCTATTAGGACAGGGAAAAATATTAACCTCGCGCGCTAGTGACCGATCACTATCAAAATAAGGGTATATCTTCTCATGCATTTTGTTAATTTTAGCCCCCATTTTTGAACTAGATGCCTTTAAAGTTGAAAATTTAAAACTTATTTTTACGTTTTATTTCCAAGTTTTACATGGGAACAAAATAAAAATTTTGTGGATTATTACCTTCACCCGCGTGCTCAATTTGGTGATAAAATGAATCTTATAATACTCTTGCTTGCTTGCTTATTATTTTAACGTCTCCTTTCCGCTACTGAGGCTAATCTGGACGGGACCTACAGCTTATCGTGGATTCCGAACCACGGTTATCGAATCACCTTAGAACCCCGGATAATCCCTTTGTCCAGGCGATTCTACCGACTACAAGTGTGTTTCATTCTTTATTCGATAAACTAATAAAACATTTCATGAGTGTTTTCAATGACAGGGTTTCCATATCGAACATTTATATTCTTTCGTTTGGCTATTAATAAAAGATTTTCTTTACATCCTGATTTAAAAATTGAACTTAAACCGTTAATTTTATCGACTTCAAACAACAGTACATTTTTATTGGTTTATCGATTAAAGAATGTATTTACGATACATTTGTGTTATAAAGATTGTCCCCAAAAAAGTACAAATTGTTAATCACTGGGAACCAGCCGCCACAGAGAGTACTCTAGTATTCATTTTATCACCAAATTGATACGAATTGACACACGGGTGTAGGCAATAAACCACAAAAATTTGATTTTGTTTCCGTGTATAACTTGGAAATAAAACGTAACAATAAGTTTTAATTTTTTAAATTAAAAGGCCTTTAGCTTAAAAATGGAGGCTCAAATTAATAAAATTTATATGAAGATATACCCTTATTTTGATGTTATCTAATACGTTCACGAATTATTGACAACTATTTTCTGGACACCCTGTATATTAATTCTTAAATTGAAAATTTCCTTCGCGACAGCTAAATAATTATTATTTCCAATGTTTTCGTCATTTTTTGCTTGGATATACTTGTACACCTCGTATGGGCCTCAATCGAAATAACAATACCTATCAGTACTTCTTCCAGTTTTTTAACACCCTTTTCGTTGTTGTCAAACCGATTTATTATCGGTAAATTTTCCAATGTTTATTAGAAATTAGATTATTTGCATTTGTTCAATTTAAATCAGTAGGGCATTGTCAAATATGACATATAAGTAAATAATGTCCATAGTTATTCCATAGCAACAATGTACAATCTGTCAAGTTAAACACATCTATAACATAAACAAAACGCTAAACATGGATGACTATTTTTAAATTTCCTTCTATATTTCAACGTTCTATATTTAATAATATTCAATAGTTTCTACTTTCTACAAGTTAACGTCTAATTTGACTGTTAATTTTTTAGCCATAGATGGATAGTGCTACCAAAATTATTTCAATAAAATACCTATAAATATTCCAAAATAATATCGTAAAACTATGAAAAATATATCTTTTGTATAATTTATTTATTCAATTAACAATCTATCATGTTTTATTTATACAAATTATTAATGTAAATAATTAGTAAATAAAATCTTTTATTAACTATTCGAATTTTAAGTAAATGCGGCAACACTGTTGACTTTATAACATCCCTCGCATTCCATGTCTCGTTCATTTTACGCTTAGCCATGAAGATTAATAGTAAGTTTTTAGCAAATAATGCTGTCTTTTTATTTGTAATAATTATTATATTATTTATTTTGCAGAACTAAAGTTAGAAGAGCATCTTCCGGTAGATGACGGAAGAACATGCAACTACCGGGAACCGGTGGTGCTGCCGGGGTCGGGGGCGCAACAGGGGCAGGGGCCGCATCCAGTACCGCAACCTGGGCAGGTGCCGCTTCCGGGGCCGGGCCCGCACCAGCCCGATGGAATGGACCTGGAGCAACGCCCAATATCCCCTACCGCCTCAACAAGTATGTAAAAATATAATATATATATATATATATTTCAGTATACAGTGTGTGTATCTGGAAAAGTAGTAGGAATAGAAAGAATGGGTGATTTTTCTTAATACGATTAAGGCACATGGTAGAATTTTTAGTACATGCACTGATGTAGTTCAAAGTCTCACCGTCACCTTATATAATTTGTTAGCCACTTCTTGATTATTAGAAGATTGGTAGGGGCATCATAACACCATCGACATCTGAAAAATTTTCAATTAGCATTATTCATAAAAGGCGAAACTTACTTACTTACATAAAACTAAAATACTTTCCACTTTACAGACTTCATCGAAATGAACGCCACAGACAACATATCCTCTCATTTCAGCGCAGCCCCCTTTCCGAGCGAAAGCGAGTCCAGGATCATACAGGCCGATTTGTCTGATGGACGTCGTGGGAAAATTACTAGAAGGACTGCTAAAAGAACGACTGGAAACGGCGTTAGAGGAAAAAGGGGGCTTGTCAGAGAGACAATTCGGTTTCAGAGCTGGAAAATCGACGACACAGGCAGCGGAATGGATAAAAGATAAGGTAGAAAATACGCGGAAAAAATGGGTGATTCTTATAGCTCTCGATATACAGAACGCCTTCAACACGGCAATCTAGGGAAATATCATCAAGGAACTGGAAAGTAAAGAAATCGAAGGATACATAATTAATATGGTCAAGGAATACCTCTCAAATAGGAGGGTGATAATAGAAAAGGGAGTAACACACGAAATGACAGCAGGAGTACCACAGGGCTCTGTCCTGGGGCCTCTCCTCTGGAACGTCATGTATGACTGCCGATAATTTGAGGCTTCAGAATCAGCAGGAAGGAGGTGTATTTCAATGAGTGCGCCGAAATTGGATTAGACGTATCCAAGCTTGCATTGCAGTAAATGGGAACAATTTTGAACATCTTGTATAAGTAATTGAACTGTTAAACTATTATTTTATTATCTTGATTTCTGTAAGACTTTTATTACATTTTTTTTGGGAAATCAACTTCTCTCGTAACAGTGCATATGTGGTTAAAATTTGTCGGATAAGTTGTGAAACACCCTGTATAGTAGCTGCGTACAATTCACCTAGCGAAGATTTTACCCCAGTGGATATAGAAATGTTTAAGCACTTTCAACTGAACTGAAAAACTACCTAGAAAAAATATCGTTGCAAGGTTATCTAAAAGTAATGCGTTTTATAGAAAAAATGCAATTCGGCGTTTCTGCGGATGTGTTGATTACATTTCTCTTCCCTCCTTTAAATTGACTTCGCCCTCGAAGTCTTCGTGATTAGGTCCTGTAGCGTCTGGATTTGATCAGGTTGTAATTTTGGACCAAAAAGTAGTTGTGATCCTTCTTCTTTTCTTCATGAAAATTGTTAGTAAAATTAAGAAAATTAAAATTATTAGAATTATTGCGGTTGTTCCGAGTCCAGTTGAAAGGGTTGGCAAAACATCTAAGGGTTCTATTGGTTGTATCTGGCCGTGTGTGTCCGGGATTTTCAATTTTTCTATTTTCAGTTCGTGCCTTGAAGTTAATTTCATTGGAACGATGTCCGGCACTATAATTTCTTGAACCGTCCTGTTGGAGTAAACAACTCCATCTATGACTAAAGGTTCATCAGTCATAAGGATGCTGCTTCTTCGGATTTCTTGCTGCTGGATTTTGAATGGCGAGACCAACCCTAATAGTATGACCCTGCTGGTTTCTTGTACAAAGTTTTCCGTGACTAATGTTTTCGTACAATTTTTGACATTTGGGATGTGGCATCTTGATTTTATCGGTTTAGTACAGATGACATCTGATTGGCCGTTGCAAGATTCGAACCATTTGTTATTGGCGTAGTATTGGGCAGGTGGCAAAATCATCACGGGATCATTATTAGGGATAGGGTAAATTTTGTAGGTTAAATAAGAATTTTTGAAGAGGATGGGGATTTTGAGTATGACGAGCATAGTTTTCGACGTTACACAGATTATTGATTTGGATGATTTGATGAGTTCATAAGGATGCTCATCGTCTATTAATAATAAATTTCTTAAATAAATATTTGTTTGTGCTTAAATGCGGCTCTGCACGCTCGACATTTTATAATACTGCCCTGTGCCTCTCGGCCGCGCGAATTCTTCGATTACGTCATGCGCCGCTGGAGAAGGGAAGATGCGCCGCGACGAGACGAGACGGGACAAGATTAATTCCAACTTAAACATCCTAACTAACTTGTACTTTCGTTTATGTTCATTATATATTTTTAACATTTGCACATCTGTATTTAGTTTACTAACGTGAAATTCGCAAAGTTTTACACGACAATACATTTATGGTCCTTCGAGTACCAGATACTACTTATTCACGACATTTTATTGAAAAAATTCGGCATTTTTCAACACCGGTCAACGGCTACGGGGCAGCGCAACGACAACGAGGTTAGTGTGTTCCATTTTTACCGCCATTTCCTTCAATAAAACACTTTTTTTTGGCATAATCAACTTAATTTAGCATTCACAACTACTATTTACGTATTTACGTTTTAGCAAATTGCTACTTAGCTTTGTTTGCTCATTACTTTCACGAATATTAAATTATTTGAATTTTGATATTTGATTTTAAAATTCTTTTACCATGTCAAACGTTAATAAAGTAAAGCGTACAGCTGCCAAAGGTTCATTAACAAGATTTCACAACTATTTTAATTCAATTAAAGATCAGGAAACGGTTGATTTAATTGAAATTCAACGTAGATTAGACAGGGCTGAGGAGCTGTTGGATGACTTTAAAACTGCTCAGCTCGCTATTGAAACCGATGATCCTGACTTTGAAATTAACTATGAGACTGTACACTCTCTTGAGAGAGATAGGTTTGAAAACGATTATTTTAAAATAATTTCAACAGTGAAGAATTTCATTGCGAGTCGTGAAATTCACGACGTCGGCAATTCACACCACGATTTGACTAGTAATAGCGGTTCGGTTGCTTCCAATTCTGACTCAACAAACGTTCGTCTACCAGAAATAAATTTGCCTACCTTTGACGGATCATTTGAACAGTGGCTATTTTTTCGAGACAGTTTCAATTCATTGATTGATGATAATACGTCCATGTCAAAGGTCCAGAAATTTCACTACTTGAGACTTTCACTCAGGGGTTCCGCGGCTGATAGAATAAAATCCTTACAAATATGTGACAGCAACTATGATATCGCGTGGAAACTTTTACAAGATCGCTATGAAAACAAGCCTGTTTTGGTCAAAAATCACATTAAAGCACTTTTTGAATTGCCTGTTCTTACAAAGGAGTCATTGCATGCACTAAACTCTATGCGCGATAGCCTTGAAAATAATTTAAATGCTTTGGAAGTTCTCGAACGTCCCACTAAACATTGGGATGATTTAATTGTTCATCTCATGATAACAAAATTTGACGGTAAGACTAGGCGTGCTTGGGAATCGCGACCCGCTGCAAAAAATATTCCTACTCTTGACGATTTGAAAACTTTTATTGATGAGCGTTGTCGAATTTTAACATCTCTGGAGGACAAATCACTTAATGACAGGTCAACCAATATAAATACAAAACAACCAAGACATAACAAATCGTTCACTATTACTTCACAAAAATCCAACTGTTTATTGTGTAACGATACACACACTTTGTACCAATGTTCCAATTTTCATGGTCAAACACCAAATGAAAGGCTAAGCACAGCAAGACGTTTGCGGCTGTGTATTAACTGTTTGGCTCCTAACCACCGTACTAAAGATTGCAAGTCATCTGGGTGCAGAAAATGCGGAAAAATACACCATACAATGTTACATTTTAATAACTCGAGCGAAACGACAAACAGTAATGACAATAATGGTAGTTCTTCTACTCCACTTTCTCAAGATACTGACATTGCAACTTCTTCACAAACTGCACTAACTACTAGTGCAATAATTTCACCACAAATTTTGCTTTCTACAGCTGTTGTAACTATCTTCGACAAACATAACAAACCTCATCAATGTAGGGTTTTACTTGACAATGGAAGCCAAGTCAACTTCATTTCGGAAAGACTTTACAATTTACTACAGTTACCTAAAAGAAAAATTGACATTACAATATCCAGCGTCAATCAAATGCAAAATAAGGCAAACTGTTCTGTTTTGATCTCATTTAAATCTAACATTAACAATTTCGTAAGAAAACTAACTTGTATTATCTTACCTCAAATTACAAACTACTCACCTTCTTTACCACACAATCATCCTAGGTTGGAAATTCCTGCCAATTGTCCTTTGGCTGATCCTGACTTTGATAAACCTGCTCCAATTGATATGTTAATAGGAGCTGACATATTTTGGGACCTACTAAGCATAGGTCAAATAAAACTGGGTGTTAATCTTCCTGTCCTGCAAAAAACCAAATTGGGTTGGCTAATTTCTGGTCCAATATACTCTACTCAACCATCATTAAACTCACATCATTGCTCAATATCCACTGGCAATTTGGAAGAACAGGTTGCTAAGTTCTGGGAATTGGAAGAAATTCCAAAAATACGTCACATGTCCGCTGAGGAGAGTTTTTGTGAAGAACATTTTAAAAATAATTATACTCGACATCTAGACGGCCGATTTGTGGTCAAAATTCCTTTGAAGTGTGCTGTTTCGGAACTTGGTGATTCCAAACAGACCGCTATGAAACGATTTTATAACATTGAAACTAAACTTGAAAGAAATCCAGGTTTAAAAACTCAATATCATGACTTTATGAGGGAATACATTGAATTGGGTCACATGACAATTTCAGGGGATCAAGACAATGATTTTTTCCTACCACATCACTGTGTACTGAAAAACGATTCTACTACAACTAAACTTCGCGTCGTTTTTGACGGCTCCGCCAAAACCTCAACTGGTATATCTTTAAATGACATTATGATGAGTGGACCTAATATACAAGACAATCTTTTTGACATCTTGCTAAGATTTCGCAAACATAATTTCGTATTGAACGCAGACATAGCTAAAATGTACAGACAAGTATTGGTTCACGAATCGCAACGTAATTTACAAAAGATTCTGTGGCGCTTTGACACCAGTGAGGATGTTAAAATATTCACTTTGAATACCGTCACATACGGGACAGCTTCAGCTGCATTTTTGGCCATTAGATCTTTAAACGAAATTGCATACCTTCACATGACAGACAATCCCAAGATTTCTAACATAATTTTACACGACTTTTACGTTGACGACCTTCTAACAGGAGCTAATACCTTAGAGGAAATTTTGGAAATCAAGGAAAATATTACATCTCTTTTACTATCTTACGGTTTTCCATTGCGCAAATGGATATCAAATGGTGATTCCGTTATGTCAGACACAGAATCAGATCTCTTACGAATTGGAGATGAAACTAAAAATAAAATACTTGGATTATATTGGAATCCTTTACAAGACTCGCTGCAATACTACATTAACTTACCAAACTATCCCATTAAGTTCACTAAAAGACACATACTTTCACTCGCATCTCAAATTTATGATCCACTTGGACTTCTTTCTCCTGTTACCATAACTTCGAAAATTATCTTACAAGAGCTATGGAAACTCAAATTGTCCTGGGATGAATCCATACCTTTAGATTTGCATACCACTTGGTCCAATTACTACTCACAATTGCGACAACTCAATTTTATTAAAATTCCTAGACACGCCTTGTCTTTCGATTGCAAATCAGTACAATTGCATGGCTTTTGTGATGCTTCACAGAGCTCCTACGGTGCCTGTATATATATTCGTTCTTGCGACGCACTGGGTAACTTCTCTTCTAATTTGTATTGTGCAAAAACAAAAGTGGCTCCGTTAAAATTGATCACAATACCCAAACTAGAACTTTGCGGTGCTCTTCTTTTAGCTGAACTAACGGCTAAAATCACATCATCTAGTGACATTACTTTTAATTCTATTACTTACTGGACAGACTCTTCTATTTGTTTAGCATGGATCAACACATCACCACATTCACTGAAAACTTTTGTAGCGAACCGCGTATCACAAATTCAGTCTTTGTCTAAACCTGAGTGCTGGAAGCATGTCGGTACATTGGACAATCCAGCTGACTTACTTACACGAGGAATATCACCTCAAGATTTGACGAATTCCCATTTATGGTTTCACGGCCCATCTTGGTTGTTAAGGAGTGAATTATTTTGGCCTACTGAAACAATTAACTTTAATAGTTTTGATCCATCTCAACTTCCAGAAATACGTAGCAAAACAGCTAACTTTGTCAATATTGTTGACAATTTAGATTCACGAGTTTGCAACTTAATTAAAAAACATTCTTCACTAGTAAAACTCCAACGAACTACTGCCTATGTGTTACGCTATTTGTATAATATTAAGCAAAAAAATAAACATGACCGACGTTTGTGTCAATCACTAACCACTCAGGAACTTGACGATTCATTGCATTATTTAATAGGCCTTGTACAGAGGCATCATTTCCGTGATGAATACCTGAAGTTGTCAAAACTTCAGCAAATAAGCAAAACAAGCAAACTACTCAATTTAAATCCTTTTTTTGACAGTCATAAAGGAGTTATACGCGTTGGTGGCCGATTACAAAATTCTTCCTTTAACTTTCATAGGAAACATCCCATAGTTTTGCCAACTAATAATAATTTTACTGACATTGTTGCACGTCATGAGCATCTCAGAATGCTTCACGCTGGTCCTCAGGCTCTGCTTGCAGCTATGAGGGAAAGATTCTGGCCATTATCTGGCCGCAGTTTAGCTCGAAAAATTGTACGTAATTGTGTTTGTTGCTTTAGAGCAAATCCTAAGACTGAACAGCACCTCATGGGAAACTTACCAAGCTCCAGAATTTCGCCCTCTCGTCCTTTTCTAATATCGGGTGTTGACTACGCGGGCCCTTTTCTTGTGCGGGATAGAAAGGCGAGAGGCTACAAAACAAGCAAGGCTTACGTCGCGCTCTTTGTATGCTTTGCGACAAAGGCCATACATTTGGAGTTGGTGAGTGACTTAACAGTTGAATGTTTTTTGGCTAGCCTCAGACGTTTCATGTCAAGACGCGGAAAGTGTCGCGAAATATATTCTGATAATTCAACGACGTTTGTTGGGGCTAGGAATGAAATTAATAGATTCTTGAAACAATTTGATAAGGATATTTCGGATAATCTCTCTCATGAAGGTGTACAGTGGAATTTCATTGTCCCTAGAGGACCACATTTCGGTGGCCTTTGGGAAGCTGGTGTAAAATCTATGAAAGCTCATCTAAAAAGAGTAATGAGCAACGCACTTTTAACTTTTGAAGAATTTTATACTGCCTTATGCCAAATAGAAGCTTGTCTTAATTCCCGACCACTTTCGCCACTTTCTTCCGATCCCAATGACACATCTCCTCTTACCCCAGCACACTTTTTGATCGGAGAAAGTCTCGCAGCACTAATAGACCCGGACTTAACAAGCCTTCAGGAAAATCGTTTGTCCAGATTCCAAAGAACCCAGCAAATCCTTCAACACTTTTGGTCACGTTGGTCAAAAGAATATGTATCGACTCTTCAAACAAGGACGAAATGGAAAACACACCAACAACAAGCCCTTAAATTAGGGGCATTAGTTCTCATCAAAGAAGATGGACTACCACCAATGAAGTGGAAGCTTGGACGAATTACTCGACTTCACAGGGGAGCTGACAGCATCATTCAATCGGTTACTGTTAAAACAGCTGTTAATGAACTAGTTAGACCCACCGTAAAAATTTGTGTTTTGCCGGTTCAGTGACTCTTTGTTCACCTAGGGCTGGTTACTTTTATATTTAATTCGAACATTTCTAAAAAACACTCTAGTTTCGTTTGAAATTTATTTTGAAACCCTATCAGGTTCCAAGGAGGGGGCCTATGTTTGTGCTTAAATGCGGCTCTGCACGCTCGACATTTTATAATACTGCCCTGTGCCTCTCGGCCGCGCGAATTCTTCGATTACGTCATGCGCCGCTGGAGAAGGGAAGATGCGCCGCGACGAGACGAGACGGGACAAGATTAATTCCAACTTAAACATCCTAACTAACTTGTACTTTCGTTTATGTTCATTATATATTTTTAACATTTGCACATCTGTATTTAGTTTACTAACGTGAAATTCGCAAAGTTTTACACGACAATACAATATTTATTAAGTGTTTCTTTAAATCTTCGAGTTCCTTTAATGTAAATAGTTCAATATTAGATAAGTTCAAAAGCGATAAAGTAATCGTTCTCACAAGTTTGAGTAAAATTCGTTTACATTTTGCAAATTCAAAATGTAGTTATGCAAAGTCACATATCCATCAAAATCTGCTGATAATTTATTATTTGCTGAAGTTAATGCTAAGTTTGTACACCACTCATAGGCGTACCTTGTTGATTTTTCTGATTCTGGGGATTTCTAAAATGCAATCTATTAAAATTTTGAACATTTCTGTTGTTAGAATTTTGGTTATCTGACGGATAGTTAGGTCGCGAGGCGTTTCCAAAATTGAAATTATTTCCAAAGTTATTTCTTCGATTAAAATTCTGCTGTTTAAAATTGCCAAGGTTTGACTGATACCTGTTTTGAGCAAAATTAAAATTGTTTTTCATTTGATTATTATGTTGCGCATTAAAATTTCTATTCGGAGGATTAGATCTTTGCTTTTGGGTTTGTTGTGATTTTAGAAAATTCATGTATTGCCGTTTATTCTTGTGTTAACATAGGCGATACATTTTTGCAATGCTTCGTCAAGAGAAGTTATTTCTAAATGAGATAAATATTCTCCGTACGGTTCGTTAACAAAATGTTTTTAAAGCAACTTTTTTAAAATACGGACTTTTAAAATTAGCTGTTTCTTCGTTATCATTTAATGCAATGTGTTGTAGCAAATCATTTAAATTATTCAAAATTCTTTGATGATACTGTATTTTTCTGACGGTTTTTGTACGGTCGTGGATAACTGAGTTGCTAAAATGTCTTCGGATCTTCTATCTCCGTATTTTGCCAATAGCAAAGGTCTTATATCGGTCCAAATTGTCTTATTAGAATAGTTTAAGAAATCACGCGGTTCTCCTTTTATACGAGATACAATATTCGCGTTTAAAACAAATTGTTGTGCAGGGGTAAGATTTTGATTTGCTAAAAATCTAAGTAAATTATCAACCGATTTGATGAAAGTTGACAGATTATCCCTGTATTGTATTCGACGCAAAGGCTCGTAATATCGCTATTAGAAAGAGCCATTTCGCGTAGTTTTTTAGATTTAGATTTACCTTTTAAAGGTTGAACTTTATTCGAACAAGTATCTGTATCGGACTTTTCGTTATCTAAATTAACGTTAGCCAGTACCAAATGCAAATTTTCTGCGGTAACTTCGTCAAAAATGCTCATAAAGAAGATAAGGATAAAATAGACTTACAGGAGAATGATCAGCATCGATGTTCTCTGTATGTTATTCCTTGAAGTCCTTTTTCCTCAGGGTTCGTTTGGATTCTCGTCAAACAACTAAAGTTGACCAGGAAACGGGTGTTTCTGTACGAAGGATCCTGTTCGCAGCGCCAGAAATGTTTACGCACTTTCAACGAGTCTTTAAAAAAATATTTTAATTTTTTGACAAACTAACTTTTGATTTTACAAATTGGAACAATAATCGATCTAAAGATTGATGATTACAATACCGAACTTGAAACGGAACTGAAAAACTGCCTGGGAAAGATTCATGGACCGCAACAATATCCAACAATTCAACTCACCAATATCCAACGAGCGATATCCCGTTGAACGCAGAGCCCAAGAACTAAAAAAGAGACTCCGCGCAAGACTACTTGGAAAAGACGAATCCTTGTGGGATACGGTAATCAGTGACGTCGTCTTCTCACTGAGGAACCGTAGGAATGAGGCAACTCAGGAGACGCCGGCAAGGCTATTATTGGGTTACAACCCAATTGTCTGCGAAGGGGGGTGTGTCGCCGCCCGGACAACAGTTGGCTCCGCCCACTGGCCCGAAACGCATGGTGCCCGGACGAGCGGAGTTCAGTCGAAATCTAACATTCGCGCAGACACAGCGTTAGCATCTAAAACCAAAAACAATCGTTCTTGTTCTTTGTTCCCAAATCCCAAAACATTGAGATGGAAACTTCCGCTACCGTCGATCAGACTGGTGCGAGCGGGGATGAGCTTCCTAACCATAACACCCCAGCTCGACGACATACTGTCGCCGCCCGGACACCACATCATCATCATCATCATCATCATCATCATCATCATTATCAGTTACGACCAGACAGCGATCAAGCGAACAACAAAGCGCAGCGACAACTACAAAAAAAGAAACAACTAAGTGTGGGTCACACCCAAAGAATTAAATCTAGCGGTGTAACCCAAAAAACTTAAAGTGGTGAATTATTTAAAACCGAGAAAAGTCACGATAAAAAAGCCCTCGTCGAAGGGCCCACCACTATACAAAACAACGAAACAAACAGAAAAATGAACGACGAGATGGAAACCATCGCAAAGGTACCCGTTACAAACAGATACGGGGCCCTAATTAATACTCCAGAGGAATCCACATCGTCAAACAAATCAAAGTTTCGGCAACAAAAAAAACGCCGCCGATAATCATAACAAACGGAATAATGGACTATCAAAAATTCCACAAAAACCTATGCACCGACATCCCAGGAATCCGATTCCAATTCCTGGAAAAAATTACCAAACTACTGGCAGACAACGATAAAATGCATAGAAAGGCAAAATTAGTACTGACGAACCAAGGAATCGAAAACCACTCCTATACCAGGAAAAAGCGAAACCAGTTAGGATGGATGGTAAACGTGGCCCCATTCCTTTCGGCCGAACAGATCACATCGCACCTAGCATCACACGAATTGGACGTGCTAAGTTGCTCAAAACTAAGGACCAAGGAGAACATGACTTCACGATCATACTTGGTACAACTTGAAGCCAAAACTCCAACCCAGGACATAACTAAAATAACCGGAATCGTCAACATAAAAGTAAAATGGGAAACATATACAAAAACCACCATCAGGACGGAATGTTGCAATTGCCAGCGCCACGGTCATGGTTCAGTGAATTGCGGGTATGTTAAGATGCCTAAAATACGGAAAACAACATCACACGCGAGAATGCCAAAAACCCAAGGAACTACCACCGAGATGTGCCAACTGCGGGACGACCACACCGCTAATTATACAGGGTGCCCAACCTATTTAGAATACAATGTAAATAAGGTTAGTACAGGCAAAAAGCTGCCACAAAACCAAAGACCAACATATTCAAATATTCAGCCAAAACCAACACAACAAATTAACGCAATACCGACAATAATGACACCTATTCCAATAATTAATAGAACGGTAGAACACAAAACATACAGAGACGCACTGACACAAAACAAGCAACAACCCGACAACGACTTTATGACACTGTTAAATAAAAATCATAAACATCAAACAAATGATCAACCTAATTAAAACTATTAAAATCAAACTAACTCAAGCAACAAGTAAATTAGATCAAATCACAATACTAGCAGAACTCGCAGAACAAATCTAACGCACAAGGAATATGAAACAAAACGGACGAACTCGAACACCTACTAAATAAATACGACATCGACATAGCTCTTATACAAGAAACAAAAATAAACAAAACAAAACCGAAAAACAATTCAAAATTACAAATACTGTAACCAACCAAAAGACTCATATCACGGCCTTATAATATACAGGGTGTTTGTAAATAACTAAACGTGTATTATCGGGAAGTGAATAAGTGAGAAGCCATGCGTGACGGGCCCGGATCGAGCAGGGCCTAAGTCCCGCATGGCTCCAATTGGACCCATAGTGGCAAATAAAGTGATAAAAACAAAAGGTGCTATTAGGAGAGCGCGACTGTGTGAAGTGGTAAAAACAATACGTGTAGAGGAAATGAACGAAAATAAAAGGCCTCGGACGGACACGGGGATGTCAGTATCAACTGAAATCCTAACCTCAAACAGGTTTGGAGTACTAACTGAACACAAGAGAGAGGCAGACGGGATGGTCGGAATGGAAGAAGGGAATACCGAAAACAGACAGGTGAGATTACCCCCAATAATTTTGGAAGATAAAATAACATCTTGTCAAGGATTTATTGACAAAATAAAAGAAACTATTAAGACAAAAGACTTCACTGTCCAGTTTGAGTATTAACGAAAAGTAATACGAAAAGATTCGTCAAAAATAAAGAAAATAGGGACGAATTGCTGAAACAACTGAAGCCGGTACACACCATTACACTTTCACGAGTAAAGCCTCGGTTTCCTCGAAAGCGGTACCGACAAATTGCGACCGCAATAATGCCATGAATGACGTCATAGAAAACTTTACCGTGCACATCATTACCAGTGGTTTTTAAGGAAGCGTTGGTGTCACCGCAACGCAATATGACGGTACCGGCATAGTGAATGCGGTGGACATTGCGGCGAGAAACAGTTCGTCAACGGTTTAGTACGGTGTGGATGTGTTGTGATTTCGTTTGTATTATAAAACTGATAAATAGGTATTTATGATTTATATTACAAAGTTTACGTTATGTAATGGTTTTTTTGTAGCGTAATGTGTTCTGGAATAAAACACACTGAATGGACAAGTGAGCAGGACGAAATATTGATATATTTTGTTAGAAGTAATGAATGTCTATATAATGTTCAATGTAAAGATTACAGAAAAACCCAACTGAAACAAAGTTTATGGAAGGAAATAGCCCAGATACTTCAAATAACAGGTAATACAAAATACTACTTCCCTATACCATAAAAATATTTATTTATAATAGTTTACATTGCTGTGATTGATTTAGTTTTCTCGGTAATGCTGTTCCTGCCATGGTACAGCACCGGGCCCATTAAAATAAGTTTTAAATGTCTCACGAATTTGGACTGCTATATTTGCCCCACGTACGTTGTTGTGAATTAGTGGAAGTAAATTTTCTGTAGGTAGTGAGTATTTTTCTGTACTATTAGTCGATGTCGGAAGTATATTTGTTTCTCGCAGTAGATTATATAAAATACAGGCATACAATATTAGTTTATCCGTGGTTTCCGGATGCGTAGAAATTGGCTGAAAAAATATTCGAAAAAATGCACAAAGAATGCCAAAGGCATTTTCAGTTGTCCTGCGAGCTCGGGAAAGTCGGTAATTATAGATTGCTTTAGTTTTATCAGTCATTGATTGATTTCGTGGATATGGTTTCATGAGATGTTCATGAAGAGCGAATGCCTCATCCCCGAGAATAACATGGGGTACCAGGATATTCATGCCAGGCAGTGGTTGTGGCGGTGGAATACTAAATTCTTTTTTCAGAATCTTTTGTCCAAATCTATTTTTAAATATATGCCTAAAATGAAATTTGTTTCATAAAAAAAATAAAAAAATCATTCATTTTAATGCATTTACCTGCATCTCCTTCTCTTCCGTACGAACCTAAGTCTACCGCAACAAATTTATTATCTGCATCTACAAGTGCCAACATCACTACTGATCTTATACTTAATCCGAATGTGTTTACCATCAATTGCTCCAATACAGTTTGGAAAATCCCAAAGAGATCTAAATCTCCTAGAGATTGATTTGAACATTTTCTCTGTTGGTTGTGGCATTACCAAAGTGAGCATTCTTGTAACAATGGATTCAGCAACCTGCCTTATTATTATACTAATCCATGAATGGCTTATTCTAAACTGAAACGCCAATGATCGAAATAATTCTCCTGTAGCCAAAAACCTAAAAAATAACATGTAGTACTTTGCGACACTTACCTCATTGTTTTTGTTTTTATATTTATAGTTAATGATTGCAGCAAGAGGTGGGGATATGTAAGAGATTACTACATAAAGAGACGAGGCAAACCTGGCACGGGTTCGTCTGGGGAAGCAGCGAAGAAAAGATCGGAGCAGCTGTCATTTTTAGATAGTATCTCTTCGGGCAAGAGGAGGTATATTTATGTTACCTTATTTTGCTGATAATACAAAAAAAAATATTTTATTTTCAGCACTCTCAGCAACATAGAAAAGTCTGAAACCCAAGAGAGTGTGGAAATTAACAACAGTCAGCAACAACAGTCAGAAAACAACAACAGTCTGAATTATTTACTGTAGACGACACTAGCAGTAATATTTCAGATATTCAAGAAGCCGTAGTTGAAACTGAAAAAACTCCAAGAGTTACTAAACGTAAACATACAACGACATCCACACCTGCTGATGAACGTTTGAAGATATTAAAATAAATAGCTGAAAGGCAAGATCAAAAAAATATGGAAAAGCAAGATGAAAATGATTTATTCTTTGGATCTATGGCAAAGATAACTAAAAAGCTGCCAAAAGTCGTTCAGGCTAGACTCCGAATGAAAATTGGAAATGCAGAGATTGAACATCTATCACCATTGCCAAGTGCTGACTATGGGCCTGGACCATCATCAGGTAGCTCCACATCATACAGTACATTTGTTTCCGACGATTCTGTAACTCTAATGGGATCATCCACTACTTTAGTAATGGATGAGGAGCCTAGCCAAAGATACTTCACAAATTTGTAAATTTATCACACACATGTATACATTTCTTAAAATAAAAGTATACAGAGTTGGGCAAAAGTCCGGAATAAAATTATTATCTTTTGAACCAGTAATTTAAACAAAAAACGCCGAAACACGTAAATTGATTTTATATTGTACGGATTTGTTGCCAATAAAATGATTTTTTTTTCTTCAACCCCTTAGTTGCAACCCTACCCAACTTTATTTTTTCAAATGCAAAGGTATGTCGTGTGTAGGGTCATTGAAAAGCCCGTGAAAAATGGAATCTAAAACATACCTTTTTTTTTTTTATTTTTCTCATGTTTTTATTTGGAAATGAGCAAAAATTTCTTTTAAAAACAAAAAAGTTACAAATACCTTTTTATTGCTATCGACGTAGCAATGTTGAAAATGCCCTTCACCATCTATTTGACAGGCTCCCAGGCATTGGTAAAACGTAATATCGATAGCATATCTTTAATTCTGAATGACTTTTTAATAAAAACAGGCGAACCTTTGGTAAAAAAAACTTGTACAAAAATGCAACACCTGTTTTCCTTTTTGAAGTTCACTGATCAACAATGAGATTTAAACCCATTTTATGTTTTTGTTTTTTCTTAAAACATAAATTTCAACGAATGTTGATGCTAAATTGCCTTATCAGTTTTAAACGGTAAATCAATAAAATTTGGTGTGCTGCCTGACCAGGCTCGCCTGCTTTTAATAAAAGTTCATTCAGAATTAAAGATAGGCTACCGATATTAGGTTTAACCATTGCCTTGGAGCCTGTTAAGTAGAGTAAGCCTTAATTCACACGTCGATACCACTAAAAAAGTATTTGTAACATATTTGTTTTTAAAAGAATTTTTTACTCATTTCCAAATAACAACATGAGAAAAATAAAAAAAGGTATGTTTTAGATTCCATTTTTCACGGGCTTTTCAATGACCATACACACGACATACCTTTGCATTTGAAAAAATAAAGTTGGGTAGGGTTGCAACTAAGGGGTTGAAGAAAAAAAGATCATTTTATTAGCAACAAATCCGTACAATATAAAATCAATTTACGTGTTTCGGCGTTTTTTGTTTAAATTACTGGTTCAAAAGATAATAATTTTATTCCGGACTTTTGCCCAACCCTGTATATAAGACATACGTGTTACTTTTGTGTTTGATGTACTTAGTATTAATGGAAATACATACCTTAGAAGCAGGCATAATTTTTGCTCAGGAGTCAATGGATTTTGAACACGATTTGTTGGTTTTGAACAAAGATCTTCTTTTATATAACCTAAGACATAATCAAATAAGACCGGCGTCAAACGAAAATATTCCCTGAACTTATTTTCGTTAGTATATAGATGGCGACAAATCAAAATTTGGTATGCACCCTCTGAAGTTCTCTTTTTAAAAAGGTCAGATTCACTTCTTCTATGAATCTCTACCTCTGATTCCTCGGCATTTAGCACTATCAAAAGAGCAACATCGAGATCATCCATGTCGATTGTTTTTAACGCAAAACGGTACTGGCAACGCTTTCTGAAGTTACACATTTATTTGCCGCAATTAAGAACCCTGATTTTCCCACCGCAACCTGACGTCATTCGTCGCATTATTGCGGTCGCAATTTGTCGGTACAGCTTTCGAGGAAACCGAGGCTTAAAGATGAAAGAACAAAAAGGATAGTACTAAAGGCAGCCCCAGGACTAGACCCGGATGAATTGGCAACCGAAATAGAAGAGGGTTACGGGATTAAAACGGAAAAAATCCAGCAGGCTCGACGTCATTGGGAGCGTAAAACCCCAGGTTCGAGAGTGTAGTAAATAAGTGCCTAGCGGAAAAGTGGGTGTATGCCAAGGAGATGAAATGATCAGTAGGGTCGGCTGGTATAAGTGTTAGCTCCTAAGTTTGATGTAATAGCGATAGGAATTAGGTAGGTCCCAAGAGGACTTGTAGACTACCTGAGGGTCCGAAATAAATGTACTAGTTAAATACAGTAATATAGTTGTTATCACCTTATGAGAGAATTTTAGTTGAGTACCCCAAGCGAGTAAACCCCAATTCATACTACGAGAACCCCCTTGTGCGTAACCATACGAAAGGACGCACACCGTGACATGGTGGAGGCGCCGTTGGACTACGGCCTAGATGAGTATTTCTTCATAATCACTCATACAACTATATTCTCTCGTAGGGATGCGATAGCTGTTTCAATATAGTGTTATAATGAGATACTTATGGACTTTTTGAAGAGAATTGAAAGCGAGGGTATTAAACTGAACAAAGAAAAGTGCGTTTTTGGGGTCGAAAAGCTAATATGTTTGGGACACGTCATTTCTAGCCAGGGTATATCAATAGATCCGGCTAGAATTTCTTCAATAGATAACTTTCCAGAACCAACAAATAAACAAGAACTTATGCGATTCCTGGGTATGGTCAATTTTTCTAGCCGTTTTATTCCTGAACGTTCAAAGGTTTTGGAACCGCTAACAGAATTATTAAAAAAGAATAGTATATTCCTGGGATGCCCCCCAACAAGTTTCAAAGAAATAAAGCAGTTACTACATGATAAGCCCGTGCTTAGATTATTTCGATTTAAATAAACAGATTATAATATCTGCGGATGCTTCATCTTTTGGGTTGGGGGCATGTTTATTACAAGCGGACAATGATAATAAAAAAAGGGTTGTTAGTTATGCTTCTCGGTTAATGTCAAGTACTGCACAACCTGGACCCAAGCCAGGAACTACGGTAGCTTTACCGAAATTTGTTGCCCGAATACCGCCAACAAATCCGACGAACCGATTTTTCCGAGTATGAAGTTTTGCGCAAGGAGATCGAACGGCATCGACCACCCACCGAAACTTCTGAACCTTCCCCGTCAAAACCCCGCTGGTCTCCTCCATCCAAATCCGACCTCAGCAAAAACCGAATGGTCCAAGGGTCCGATCATCCAGCTAGGAACTCGACCGTTCCCATCAAGGGAAAACCTTCGATCCGAGAATCTTCCGTTCTATGTTGGAAATGCGGTGAATCCGGCCACTACCGAAAGGACTGTCGGAACCGACCGAAACTGTTTTGTTCACGCTGCCAAAAACCCGGAGTTCTCTCGAGGGATTGCAACTGTAACCCGTCGGGAAACTGAATAGGAGCTGCACCGAGGAGGGGCCCGTACAGTCTCCGCAAACACACGCCTCTCAACCGACCATACAAAGCGTGAACACCGATAATCGACCCTATGTGACCGTCTCGAAAGAGAAACAAACGTTCTTGGCTCTGATAGACACTGGAGTCGTTACCTCGTATATCGGAGACAGGATCGCCGACAAATTTCCCCAATACAAGGAAATCCGTTCGAAGCCCAGAATCGCAACAGCCCGTCTAGCCAATGGAGAGTTAGTTTCCGTAACCGATCTATTCCGCCTAAATATCAAGGTGGGAGACCAAACATTTCGAACTGCGATGGATCATTTCCCTCGACTTACCACCGATATGGTCCTAGGAATGGATTTCCTACAACGAGCAAGTTCCAATTGGATCTAGCATCAAACACCATATCGATGGGAGGAAAAATAGTTTCCCCAGGAAGCCAACCGCAATCTATCCAACCGATGGGAGTTTTGACAACCCAACCGTCGACACCAACACCAAAGAAAGCAACCAACCGCCCACAGGAATGCCCACAGGGAAAGACACCCCGCATTTTGCTAGCTGCTGACAACCGTCCGACGACCAGCCCACAGCGCCCGGAGAAGGATGTTACTTTGGAGGGTGCCAACAGGTCCGATAACAAATTTATCGTCAAACCTGCCGAAATTCAACCAATGATCCGAACCATGAATACTCAAATTTTTACTCCCAAAACAGAAACCACCGAACGATTCGGTTTGAACACTGTGAATACCGTACCATCACGAGTGTTGTCCGATGAACAAAGTAAGATTTTAGAAAGATTTCTAAATTTCGAACTACCATTATTTGAATCCGTAAAAGGACCTACCCATCTGACCGGGCACGAGATTTGTTTGATCAATCCGGAACCGATCAAACAAAGATATCGTCCGCAAAATCCGAAAATGCAAGAAGTCATCAACACGGAGGTTGACGAGATGCTGAAAAAGGACGTGATTGAACCTTCGTCTAGTCCGTGGAGCTCCCCGATAGTTATCGTCCGTAAGAAAGATGGTAAATACCGCTTCTGCATTGATTTCCGAAAAGTTAACGAAGCGACTAGCAAGGATGCCTATCCGTTACCGTTCATCAATGCAATACTGGACAAACTAAGGAAGGCCAAATACATCTCTAGTTTAGACCTGAAAAGCGGATACTGGCAAGTACCATTATCCGAAGCTAGTAAACCAATCACGGCCTTCACCGTCCCCGGAAGAGGTTTATTCCAATTCAAAGTAATGCCGTTTGGACTCCATTCCGCCCCGGCAACATTTCAGAGGTTAGTTGACCGAGTAATTGGCCCAGATCTAGACCCGTATGCTTTCGCATATCTAGATGACATTATAGTTTTAGGAGAAACTTTTGAAAATCACCTCAAAAACTTGAGAGAAGTTTTTAAGAGACTCCGACAGGCCAAACTTCAACTCAATCCGGAGAAATGTCATTTCTGCCTACCGTCAATGAAGTACCTAGGACACATCGTCACCGGGAATGGAATCCATACCGATCCCGACAAGGTCGAAGCCATTTCCACATTCGAACCTACGAAGAACGTCCGAGACATGCGCCGATTTCTAGGAGTAGCGTCCTGGTACCGAAGGTTTGTACCAAACTTCTCCCTAATTGTAGCTCCTTTAACGAAGCTACTGAGAAAGAAATACCGATGGAATTGGGGACCGGAACAAGAAACCGCGTTTAAGGAAATCAAACAAAAGCTAACTAAAGCTCGGATCCTAAGCTGCCCCGATTTCAGCATTCCGTTTACCCTGCAAACCGACGCCTCCGACTACGGATTAGGGGTAGCACTCACCCAGGACCGAGAAGGCGCCGACCTAATCATAGCTTACGCTAGCCGTACCCTCACCCCCGCCGAAAAGAATTATTCAGTAACCGAAAAGGAATGTCTTGCCATTGTATGGGGAATCGAGAAGATGCGCCCCTATTTAGAGGGATACCACTTCACCGTTCTAACCGACCATCAATCTCTCAAATGGCTACATTCGATATCCAGTCCATCCGGTCGTTTAGCTCGTTGGAGTATCTTTCTCCAACAATACAGTTTCGACATCAAGTACCGCAAGGGTGCCTTAAACCGAGTAGCCGACGCCCTTTCAAGAAACCCCTTACCCTACCCGAGCGACGAATACCCCGAAGTCTGTACCATTTCCGAATCACAAGAATGTTCCTGGTATAAGAACAAGAAGATCGAGGTCATGGAAAAACCTGCCGATTTTCCAGATTTCTGCATCAAGGGTGATCGCCTCTACCGACACTTCTGGGACATAAACGATTTTGGTGAGCCAGAAATGGTGGATCCGTGGAAACTCTGCGACCCGAAACCCCAACGAGAGGCCGTACTCCGAGAAAACCATGATGCTCCGAACGCTGGTCATTTGGGCATTGCAAAAACCATCGCCACAATCGCCAAACACTACTACTGGCCGGGCATGTTCCGAGATATCACCAAATATGTCCGATCTTGTTTGCAATGTCTCAAATATAAACCGTCTCAGCAACAGACACCGGGTAAAATGCAACCTTCCGCCAACCGAAAACCATGGGAAACCGTCAGTACCGACCTAATTGGTCCATTACCCAGGAGTAAACGAGGCCATTGCTACATCATAATGTTTCAAGACCGTTTCACTAAATGGGTCCAGTGTAGAGCCATCCGAATTGCCACCGCATCGTGTATTAGCACCGCTTTTAAAGAAGTTTTCACAAATTTTGGAACACCTCGAACCGTCATCACCGATAATGGCACCCAGTATACGAGTGCCCTGTTTAAAAAGACCTTGCAAGAATTAGGTATCCGACATCGGTTAACGCCCCCGTATACTCCTCAAGCAAATCCCGTAGAACGAGCCAACCGCACCCT
Organism: Phyllotreta striolata; assembly: GCA_918026865.1. Taxonomy (NCBI): domain Eukaryota; kingdom Metazoa; phylum Arthropoda; class Insecta; order Coleoptera; family Chrysomelidae; genus Phyllotreta; species Phyllotreta striolata. The sequence goes on along the minus strand of OU900102.1, from coordinate 1,102,810 downwards.
CAAGACTATGATTTCCCAATATTGCGAAAAAGATCATCGGGATTGGGACTTATATTTACCTGACTTAAAATTTGCGATCAACACTTCTAAACACGAATCAACCGGCTACACACCGTCATTTCTAAATTTCGGAAGAGAGCTAGAAGTTCCGAAAGGCCTCTACCGAACTCAGGACGAACAAGAATCCGCCGAGAGGACTGCCGAAATCCCGGAAGAACATTGCAACCGATTGGCCAAACTCCGAGAATGCTTTGAACTAGTGAAAGTTAACCTCTCCCGTGCTTTCACCACTCAAAGTCACTACTACAATTTCCGAAGGCGAGATTGGAGATGTAGTATGGAGTATAGATGTAGTATATAGTATAGATGTAGTATTGGAGACCGCGTAATGAAAAAGGAACTAAATATTCCGGCCCATACACCGTTGTAAAAATAATTTCCCCAGTAATTTACGACCTGAAAGACGATAAAGGAATCAGACTGAAGCGTGTCCATATCAAAGACCTTAAAGCCGTTAATCCGACTCTACCTATTTTAGATGAGTAACCGCGCCGTTATGTCCGACCCTACCATCCGTCTTCCTACCCGACCCAAAAGAGTCTGCAACCCGAAACTCTCCACTCCCCTATCCCAACAGATCCCAAAACTAATCCAACCTTCCACTTCCCCACCCGTCCTCGTGAACCCGCTCCAATCCATCTACCAGAGTCCAGATCCTCGCCCCCGCCGACGACTTTCCCCGAAACACCGACCCAAATATCCTTCCCCTACCTCAAAGAGACGTCGCACCAGCAAAGGCCCCCGGAAGAGCAGACCGACTACGACCACCTCGACCCCCGATGTCTGTGCGGCGTTGTGGCAAGACGCCGAAGAGGCCTTCGCCGATTACCCGGAGCCCTCCGAACATCCCGAACCACCGCCAGAGTCGACCGCACCCCGGGATGACGAAGTGTGCGCCGACCTACTACACCGCCATGTTCCTGTTTCCGAGTGGCCACCAGAGCTGGTCAACCGCCTACAACGTCTCCGACCCTCCAAAGTTTCCCCAACCCAAACCTACCGACTCCAACTCTGACCAGTAAACCGTCCCCGTCTATATATAAAACTACCTCCCCTAACCTAATCCTAGACCGAAACCAACCGATCCGATCCTATCTACATTTGATTCTACCAGTCATGTTGGTTACAGTATAAAATGGCACTGAACGATTCCGACGAACGATTCCGTCTTTCGGCAACCTATCCGATCTAATGGACACGACCGAAGTAGCCGTACAGACCGAAACCCCGTCTACCAACTCCGTTGCCACCCAGTACAACGAGGCCGACTTCTCCGACCGACAGCCCGGATCGCCATGGTGGAACCAGGACCCCTTCGAAAGAAATTGTTTCCTGCGACCGTTAGCCCCGCCAACCCGCCAACCGGACACGAAGCCCAGGACGATCCGACTCAGACGATTACGAGGCCCTGGAAAACTCCTCATTCCAGTGGGACCCGACACTTGCTGGAGATGTGGGCAGAATGGACATCGCTGAGAAACCTGCCAGAACCGACCCCGACTCTTTTGTTCACGATGCGGCCGAACGAATGTTCTGTCACGGGAATGTATTTGCCAGGTAGGAAGCGATACCGAATAGCCGAAGGCAAGGACCCGGCAAGGACCCGACATCCCGTGGATCGAACCGGACCTTGTAACTGGACGCATTCATTTTCATTTCTAAACCGATTTATTTTATAATTTAAATTTTTCATTTTCTCTATTATATCCGAACCTACCTAACCCGCAACTTCGAAGTAAAGGGGGGATGTAATGAAGTCATTTTCTACCGTAAATATTGTAATTAATTTGACGAATTTTGTTAATTGCGCGTGACCTTGATTCCGATCGAGTCTTCCATCCGTTGTCGACCGCTCGAGTCCCTTCCACTGCCGAATTCTCCTACTTGGTTTCTAATGCCAGTGGAAGGACAAGGGCCAGTTTTTATCCTAAAAATAGAATATAAAATGGGAACCTCGATCGAAATAGGACAGTTCTATGTGAAGTGATTTTCCGGAACATCCAAACCAATCCCCAGGTAGAAGAAAGACTAGTGAGTGTAGTCAACTAGATTTTGCTTTGCTTTTCGATTTTGTTTAACAAGTCGGGTTCCACTTGAACCTAACTTCCGTCCTATAGTCCTGCTGAGAAGCGTTCTATAGACCCAATCCTTCGGCATACTCGATTTTCATTGTTCTGCTGAGAAGCGCTCGGTGAATTCGATATCTCGAACCGGCTAACCGCTGTATGTTATATCCCTGCTGAGAAGCGTTATGGTAACATATAGACTGGACTTTTCCGAATCCTGCCTAGTTCGATTTTCACTGTTCTGCTGAGAAGCGCTCGGTGAAATCGACAACGTACCGTCTAGCTGTTGTGCTTTACATCCCTGCTGAGAAGCGTTATTGTAAAGTACAGACTAGATTTTCCCGAATTTCTAATCCTTCGGCATACTCGATATTTATTGTCCTGCTGAGAAGTGTTCCATAAATTCGATATACTGAAGCGTCTTACCGTTGTGTTTTATTTCTCTGCTGAGAAGCGTGATAATAATACATAGACCGAAGACTTCCTTTCTAAAATTTTCCCGACGCTCATTTTCCGATTTTACTATCAATATAGAAATCGAACAAAATCTATACGACTACGCCTGATTTATTTGTAATACGAAACGATTTTAAACAACCGTTTATATTTGAAAAATTCATTTTTCCAAAAACGTTTCGTAGAACAAATCCGATTTCCTAGTACCGCTTAGTCTGATTTTTCCGCTTTGCATTTTAAAACTTTATTTACTTTTCTTAAATAACCGTTACTTTTCCATTCCACATTAAACAAAGAAAACGTGTATATTTATTTTGTAATATATTTAATCGTGAAATCCTATCTGGTGTATTTTACTGCTTCAATATTACAAACTGTACTTTACATGAGTAAATAACAAAACTACTATAGTTGCTTCCGTACTCTTGTCTTGAAATAATTAAAGCCTATTTCTTGATAACCGCTTAAGTGTAGTCTCTAACATTTCGACCCCTGGAAGTACTATCTCCATCTGTAGTTACCTAGGCCCTTCAACACCGAACCTGAAGGTAAGTGGAGTAAACCACCAAAAATCTGGCGCCCGAGAAACCGACCGAAGATACCGAGACGCGCCACTTGTAACCATATCCGGGAAGCAGCGAAAAACGGTTACAGTATTAAAAACGTTCGAAAGTGTAGTTCATCTAGATAACACATTACTAACAACACCCGACATTGGTGACCCCGATATTAAGTTAAAGAATGGAAAGCGAGCAGAGCAACATGAATACACCGGCACCGGCAGACGAAAATCCAAACGAAGAAACACTACAAATGCAACAGGTAGACCGAGTCACAATTAAACTACCACCGTTCTCGAAAATGGACCCAAAATTATGGTTCATACAAAATCGAGGCGCAGTTCCACCTAGCGAAAATAATTACGGATACAACCAAGTACCATTATGTCATCAGTGCAATAGACACCGAAATACTGTCACAGGTAGCAGATTTAGTAACAAATCCACCGACGAACGATAAATATACTAGCGTTAAAAACAAGTTGATCGATATATTCTCAGATTCGCACACGAAAAGATTGCGAAAGCTATTATCAGAACTCGAACTGGGCGACCGAAAACCATCGCAATTGCTCAAAGAAATGGCACGTTTAGGAGGTTCAACAATCCCTAGAGAATTTCTAAAAACACTATGGTTACAACGACTACCTACACAAACGCAATCGATTTTGGCTACAAGCAACGACGACTTAGAAAACCTCGCATTGATGGCCGATAAGATTCAGAAGTATGCTGGTACCACGCAACGTTCAAAGATAAATCAAGAAGGTGCAGCGCTCCGTGCAAGTATTTCAAAACACTTACGGAGTCGGAAAACTAGAAAAAGGGTCGACAACGGCGACAATCGCACCCGATGTCATTAACAGTCGCCAAGATAAGTACTTAAATGAATCTTTAAATCAAACAGGTAGTTTTAGATTGTCAATTCGAGATAACCTCAATGGTTTTACCTTTTTAATTGATACGGGAGCAGACGTTTCCATTATTCCTAAACCGGAAAAGAGGATGGTACCGTCTGGTCTTAAACTTTATGCAGCAAACAATTCTATAATTAGTACCTATGGCACAAAAACATTAACACTGTCTCTTATTCTTAGGCGCAAGTTCGTTTGGAAGTTTTTGGTCGCGGACACAAACAAGGCAATATTGGGAGCAGATTTCTTGTATCATCACAAATTACTACTAGATATTGGAAATAGGAAATTAATCGATCCACTGACTGGGCTGGCAACGAAAGGTTTAATTAGTAGTTTTCCAGTAAGTACGACCACCCTACTACTACTACTACTACTACTTCTGGTTCAGACGAACCTTGGCCGAGACAGCTCAAGCCAAGGCTCAGGCACTGAGGCCTCTAGCAGGCCCATTGTGCCTTTCCTGCTGCTTATGCATCCATGAAGCCGAGTCCCTCGATGAAGGCCTCAGTCCTTTTCAATGGATGCCTATTTGTGTCTCCAGGGGCCATAACAGGGACCCCAAAGGTTCGCCTGCGTAGCACAGCCCACTTCTGACACTCCAGAAGAACATGGTCCGATGTTTCATCAGCCATGCCACAGCCCCTGCAAAGGGGACTTTCCTCTAAACCTAGGTTATAGAGGTGTTTTCTCAGACAAACGACCACCCTAATCAATCCACACATAAGATTTAAAGAAATAATTTCGGAATTCCCGGGCCTAACAACCTTCAATAACAATTATGTAAACCATGAGGCCACTCACTTTGTAGAAACTAATCGTCCACCACAATTAATTGTAAACCCCGTCGCTTTGCACCAGATAAATTAATTATTGCCAAATCAGAATTTCAAAAGATGCTAGATCTCGGTATATGTCGTCCCCTCAGTAGCTCTTGGTCTAGTCCTTGGCACATGGTGCAAAAAAAGAACGGGGAATGGAGAATGTGCGGGGATTATAGACGTTTAAACGCGAAATCAGTACCCGATCGTTATCCAATTCCGCACATTCACGATTTTTCGTATATGTTGGCAAATAAAACAATTTTTTCAACTGTCGATCTGATCCGTGCGTATAACCAAATCCCAGTCGAAGAGCATCATGTTGCAAAAACCCTATAATAACCCTTTGGTTTGTTCGAATTTCCAACAATGACTTTCGGGTTGAGAAACGTGGCACAGACATTTCAGCGTTTTATGAACAATATTTGTAAGGATTTGGATTTTTGTTTCGTGTATATTGATGATATTCTCGTTGCCTCGTCATCGGTTGAGCAACATAAGGAGCATCTGAGGAGATTCTTCAAGAGGCTAGAGGAACACGGAATCTCTATAAACGTGGAGAAATGTGTCTCGGGCGAGTCGGAAGTAAAGTTTCTGGGGTATCTGATCTCTAATGAAGGATCGAAACCATTGCCCGAGAAAGTGAAAAGCATCACAGAGTATAAATTACCCGATACAGTTAAAAATACGCGTCGATTTTTGGGCTTAATGAATTTTTACCGGCGTTTCATTCCGGAAGCCGCGAAAAGTCAGGCAATCCTTAACAACCTTTTAATTGGCAATAAACTCAACGACAGAACATCAATCGTATGGGATATTGAGACTCGGAAAGCATTCGAGACTTGTAAAAATAGCCTCGCTGCAGCAACTTTATTAGTACACCATTGCCTTCGGCTGAACTTTGCCTCACAGTAGATGCATCTGACCTCGCGGTGCGAGCTCGCGCTGGGCTGCTGTAACAACGTCAGCAAGACGGATGGAAACCGTTAAGTTTCTTTTCAAAAAAACTATCAACAACGGAACAGAAGTATAGTGCATATGACAGGGAGCTTTTGGCAATCTATCTGGCAGTAAAATATTTCAAACATTTACTTGAAGGCAGGGAATTTTGTAATCTATACTGACCATAAACCCCTCACCTTCGCATTTCAACAAATTTTCGAAAAAGCCTCCACGAGACAGGCGCGACATCTGTCATACATTGGACAATTTTCCACAGATATCAGATATACAGGGTGTAAACGATATGATAGTCATTATTTGAATGGGTGATAGGGAATGTCAAAACAAGTCAAAAGTTCATATGGCTTTTTTCGCAAAACTCAATATATTTTTGTCTAAATGACTTTAAAGTTAAAAACTTTAAATGCTTATATCTAACAGAATCTTACGAATATTTATGTGTAACTTCATTCATTTTAAAATATGTTCATTTCTAAATAAATCAAAAGTAGTTTTTCAAAATTTGGCCTAAAATCTCAAAAAATGAAAATAAAAAATTCCCTTAAGTTAAAATTTAAAAAACACATGGCAACAGCGCAATGCACGCGCCAGCTCGTGAATAATAGAGAGAGCGCGAATCTTTGCCTAAACCGAGTTTTTTGTTTACATTATTTTCTTGTGTTTCTTTTTCTGTTGTGAAATTAAAATTTAATAAAATGTTTTCGAATCAAAAATACGCTGACATGCTATTAATTTATGGTGAAGCTTGTCAAAATTCAAATCTTGCAGCTCAAATTTATCGCGTCCGATTTCTGCAACGGCTATCCCCAACGGTTTAGTTAAGGTTTATTAAGTTAATTAAGTCTAGAGTATTATGTTAATTTACTGTTTCAAAAATTAAAAGTTTTTATTTTGTAAAATCAATCATTATAAGCCCATTTAGTTTCCTTGTAATACATTTCTTGTGGGAATAGATTTTTACTGCTGTGATCTGATCAGTTCGCCTTGACCTATCTCCTTTAATTTTCTTGCACCTAAACAATACATCCATACTTTAAAGTCGAATTTTTCGAAAATCACGAGGTTTTTGCACCCATGTTATTTGAACTTTTTTGTTTGTTTTGACCTCCCCTATTAACCATTTAAATAATGACTATCATATCGTTTACACCCTGTATGAGCGGAAAAAGTAATGTCGTAGCCGACGCACTTTCTCGTTTAGATAGCATACATTTTCCTCAAACAATCGATTATCAAGAGTTAGCGCAATATCAAAAACAAGATCTTCAATTAAGTAGAATTCTGGAGAACTCGCAATCGTCGTCCTTGATTTTAAAAAAACTAAACTATGCCGAATCAAGAGTCCTCTGCCGAAAAATTCACGATCTAGCACATCCAGGCATTCGCGCTTCAACCAAACTAATATTAGAACGTTTCGTTTGGCCATCAGCAAAAAAAGACATTCGAGACTGGACTCGTTCTTGTATTAATTGTCAAAGAGCAAAAATTACAAAACATACGAGATCTCCTCTAAAAACACTTCCAACGCCCGACAAACGCTTCCAAGCTATACACATAGACCTGATTGGTCCTTTGCCACCCGGCCAAGTATATTGTTTGACATGTATCGATAGGTTCAGCGGTTGGTCAGAAGCTTTTCCCATCCCTGATATGCAAACACGTACAGTAGCAGAAGCATTAAACAGTGGATGGATAGCTCGCTTCGGTACACCGTTGGTGATATACACTGATCGGGGTCGACAGTTTGAAAGTTCTCTATTTTACGCACGAACTGCACTATACGGCGCTATACTATAATGGCAAAATAGAGAGATGGCACAATACGTTAAAAACAGCTATTAAGGCTTCAGCCTCACTATTGTGTTTCTTATAAAACGATGCTTGTTAATTTACTCTTTATTCACTTTACTCAACATGTAACACAGTAATTTGCACAGTAATTAAAAAGCAAGAGAAGAAAAAGGAAGAGAAAAAACCGGAAGAGACGAAGAAACAAGAAGATAAGAAGAGACCGGAAGAGAAAATAGAAGAGAGAAAAAGACCAACGAGCGAAACAGAGGGTTTCACCAAAGTCCAAAGGAAAAGGACAAAGAAGATCGCCGAAGAAACGAAGTACCAACGAAAACCGAGATGAACAACGAAGAAAGAAGGCAACGCGTCCCTCCCATAGTCATGATTTTTAATGATGATTTAGAGTTGAATTCGGAAAATGAAATGGAGGACGAAATATTAACGACGCGGTCGTCGATTATTAGAGGAATTGTAGCGGATAAGCGAGTAGATATTTTGTTGGATTCGGGAAGTGACATTACGGCGATTTCGGAGAATTTTTATGAAAATATGCGGAAGGAGATTGAGATGCCGGTTTTGCCGGTGACGAAGACTACTATTTCGGTCGCTATTGGTGAAGGGCGGCAACGCATAAAACAACAGGTGTTGTTACCGGTTAAAATAGGGAATATATCGGAGGAATTTGATATTAAATGTTTGGTTGTTCCCCGACTTAATGCAGATATTTTGTTGGGAATTGATTGGCTTACCAATTACAGGGTTAGTATAGATTTTTGCGGATCATTAATGACATTTAGTTGTGGGGATCGGGAATATACGGTGCAATTTGAAAAGGACACGTTCGAGTGGCCGGGAACGAAACAGAGTATTAACTTGGTAGATGAAGAAATGGACGTTGGCGGTTCTTCCGGGGTTGAGGAAAGTAGGACGGTTAGTGATGCCGGTGGGGGGCGTCACCAGTACTCGTATGAGGAGATGAAACGGGTTGTCGACCAGGCGGGAGTCGATAAGGAAACGGGTATGGAATTATTGGGTCCGATGTGGAATTATCGGGAGATATTTTCGGACTGTCCAGGATGTGTTTAAGTCTTATGTGCACCGTGTCAGGATGCTTGACGACAAGCCTTTTTCTAGTCCTATCCCAACTAGCATAATACCCTTATAAATAAAATATTATAAGCCTAAAAAGTTTTAAAACAGTAATATAAAGGTTTTGAAGTTGCAAAAATACTGTATGAATACTTCCTCCAACACCAAATTGCTTATGGGAGTAAAGTAGTCGGTTATTTTTGTTGTAAGAACCTCTCTACAACTTCATTATACAACTGTTTTATTGTAGACACTTTAGATTCTGTAAGAACATCTACACAACATATAATTATACAGTAAAATTACTGCCAAAACCTTTTAGTTCTTTAGTTTATTTATAAAAGCTCCCTGTTACGCTAATAAAACCTTTACAGGGATAAGTGTCTTAGTTTTATTAGTGTTATTTGAAAATACTCTAATAAGTTTGATTTACTGTTTAATCAACATTTATATGATGAATTTAGCTATGAAAATCTAAAGGGTTCGCGAAGGAACATCTATAGTACTGATAAGTATTGTAATTTCTATTAAATCCACATGTTACAAAATAGTTTTATTAGAATTAAGCTAAGAAGTTTATTACAGCTATTACCGCTTATCGTTTTTAATGACATAAGCAAATTTGGTCTCCTAATTTTTGTTTGTACCTAATTATTGATATTTCAAAGTGGAAAAAACTTATAAGATCTGGTGCGTTTCGTAAGAAAGTACAGAAAAAGTTTCGACAAAACGTGTTCAGTAATTAGGTCCATTGTGTCCATTGTGTCCATTCCTACAAGATGGTGTACAAAAAAGTAGGTGGTTTCATTTAAAGAAATCAAGTTACCTTTAATTGAAATTTTGTAAATTGGCGTATCGATATCTAAGAACACAAATAGTATTCAATTCTGAATCCCTGTCACACAGTAGTACATTTCATGTTTACTAATAACCCTGAATCACGACCTCCTAAGTTTTACAAAAGCGGCAATATTCATTTTTTTTCAAACCTCTACTTTTTTCGAAAATGTCGAATTACCACTAAACGATTGGTTTTAGGTACAATGTATGGTACATAAAGTCACACTAAAATTCACTAAAGAATTCAAAAATGTTATAATATACAGGGGGTTCCATTAAAAAAAAAGGTAACTTTAGTGAATTTCTAATACTAAGCCACCCTGTATATAGACGAAACTATTTTAATAATACGCAGTATTATTGTACCTACCTTTTGAAAAAAAAATCAAGTCGATATCTCAATTAGATAAAAAGTTATGGGACTTTAACGCGACCCTGGGTCACCCTGTATATATATATATATACAGGGTGTTTCATTGGGAAAGGGCAATATTTTAACCCCATATAGAGATCACCCAGGGGATTACAAAAAACCCATATACTATGGGTCTTGCGCCCTTTATAACCGAGTTACAGGGTGTTTTTTGAATTTGACCCATTTCTTTCGACACCTATAACTTTTGAATCACTCAGTATATTTTTTTGATATTTGGCATAGATATTCTATACCTTTAGGACAATTTATTGCCACATTAAAAAATTACAAAATCCAGGTCCGGATTTAGAAAAATTAATAAAATTTGACCGACACTAAAACAACACCCTATACATCATATTTTTAAAAATTGAATTTCAAATTTAGAAAGAGCATAAAAAACTGAATGTATTCATCAACTTTTTATTTTCCCGCATGCCGTTTTTCTACCAAAATTTAAAGGTTAAAATGTACATTATGAGATTTTTGGTCTATGTAAATTGTAATTGAAGGGATTTTAATTATTTTTTCTTTAATAAAACCAGGTTTACTTAAAACTTTCATGGAAATTCCTGAAATGAATCTATTAAACTTGAATTAACATTCACATAAACCAATAAAAATTACAATTACAGATCCGCACTTAATAAAATTAAAATGATTTCATTTCATTTAATAATTAATCATTGATTAATCAATGTTTACATTTCTACGTGAGAAAATTCAAAACTTAACTATGTAATTTATTAGCTTTTTTACAAAAGATACTAAAAGTACTCCTTTCAACACCACCAAGAGATAGAACACATTTACCTAGTATAAGCACTTTTAAAAGAATTAAAAAACAATCCCAATGTTTTTAGAAGATTTATTTGCAACTTGATTAGGAGAGCTAGATTTATATATCAAACAAAATGGAGAACAGAACTTTTTTTCTGGTGTTTTTTGTTGTTAGTTTGTTAGTTATCATCATTTTGTTATTTATAATTAGTATTAAATTAGTAGATATTAATTATTTGGTTAAAAACCAAATTTCTTGTTCGATTGTTTTTAGAGTTGTTTTTTGTTAATTTTTTTGTTTATTTTTCATATTTTTTATTCATTGTTCCATTTTGCCAGTTCGTGTGGATTAGGCCTATTGGGGATACCTCAATAAAAAACGCGCCTGGTGTTCTACCTCTTGGTGGTGTGGAAAAAAATACTTATTCTAGTATCTTTTTTGAAAAATCTAGTAAGTTACTTAGTTAAGTTTTGAATTTTCTTATGTAGAAATGTAAAAATTAAATAATCAATGATTAATTATTAAATGAAATGAAATCATTTTAATTTTATTAAGTGCGGATCTGTATTTGTAATTTTTATTGGTTTATGTGAATGTTAATTCAAGTTTAATAGGTTCATTTCAGGAATTTCCATGAAAGTTTTAAGTAAACCTGGTTTTATTAAAGAAAAAATAATTAAAATCCCTTCAATTACAATTTACATAGACCAAAAATCTCATAATGTACATTTTAACCTTTAAATTTTGGTAGAAAAACGGCATGCGGGAAAATAAAAAGTTGATGAATACATTCAGTTTTTTATGCTTTCTAAATTTGAAATTCAATTTTTAAAAATATGATGTATAGGGTGTTGTTTTAGTGTCGGTCAAATTTTATTAATTTTTCTAAATCCGGACCTGGATTTTGTAATTTTTTAATGTGGCAATAAATTGTCCTAAAGGTATAGAATATCTATGCCAATTATCAAAAAAATATACTGAGTGATTCAAAAGTTATAGGTGTCGAAAGAAATGGTTCAAATTCAAAAAACACCCTGTAACTCGGTTATAAAGGGCGCAAGACCCATAGTATATGGGTTTTTTGTAATCCCCTGGGTGACCTCTATATAGGGTTAAAATATTGCCCTTTCCCAATGAAACACCCTGTATATATATATATATACAGAACATTTTTAATATTATAATAATATTGATATTAATGTAACACAACAATATTTTTTAAATATATGTCTTACATTAATTGAAAATATTGGGCCGATTTTGATAAATTATATTTTCTTGGGATTTTTCAATGTTTAAAATATTTGCTTATAATAGTATACACTGTGCTTCAGTCCAGATCGCAACATGGGTTTATAGGCTATAGGTGCGATAAAGACAACTTCCACTAGACACTTATAACTTATAAAGGAAAAAGAAAGAGTGACATTTGTGTCATTGCAACTTTTCACTCTGACAACTGTTATTTTATTAATCTTTCTTTGTTCAACTCTTCAACTGTTCTTTCTTTGTTATTAACTAATTAATATGTTAAGTAGTTTTTGTATGCAAACAAAAAAGTAATTTACTAAATGTTTACTAATTACGTGATGTATTGCTACTGAAATAGCTTTTTACTGAAATAACACAAACGTACGTATTAACGTAAATAAAACTTATATAAAATTAAAAGACGTTAAGCTTAGAGGAGATTAATTTCTATTGGAATGCGTTTTCGGCGCCCGCTAGTGGTGCCGCCAAAGCCAGACTGGAATTCGGCGAGGTCACACAGCGGCATGGATATTGGCGAAACATTATTCAAATCTCAGTACTATATAGTTTTGAAACATTTAAATTTAAGACATAATTTTTTGATATTTTTATTATAATAGGTATTATTTTTCCTCATTTATTTTAACGGATTATAAGAGCCATTTCACTGTGATATAATTTGAGCGGATGTTTACTAAATATGTAATTAAATTAAATTTAAATTTAAATGAATGTTAAATTATTCGACTTAGGTATATTGTAATAATTGAATGCGTTTTTTAAGAACAAAGAAGGTGGCAAATCAAATGTCGTGGGACATAATATTTTGGGACGGTGCTGTCGATTATGTTCCAAGTGGTTGGGCATTCGACGAATAAAAAAAAATAAATACTATTGGCCATCGGAACTTAAACATGGCATAAAAAAGATGGTCGACGAATGTAAACCAATTGAAAACCACATGAAAACAACAATCTGTGAAGCATCGTTTAAAAAACCGTTGAAAACTTAAGTCGAGCGAAATTGTTAGCGAAAAGAGGAGAAATAGAATCTACTTTTGATGACTCCCATCCAGAAAGCGATGAGGAAGGTGACTCTACCATCATTGCCACGCATCATGATTCTAATTTGGAAGATTTAGAAAGCAATGATGAAAATTCGACCAAGAATTGTAGCAAATGGAATAAAAGAATGAGTGAGTGTTTATAACAAATAATACCATTATGTTTCTTTAATTTGAATTAAGCATTGATTCAATTATGTACTTTTTAGAAAAATTTGAAAGAAAAGTGTTAAGAATGTTAGAGGAAGTCAAACATGAGCAACAAATGATAATAAAAATGCTGAGCAAAATTGATACAAATTGTCGCACCGAGAACGCCACATCCATATTCATCGAATCAATACAATCTCCCATTGCACTGCCTGTATGCTCCGATGAAGAATTACAAAGAGCAGAATTAGCATTAAATGATGAAGAAAACTGCAAAAAATTGGTAAATTTGATAAAACTAGCAATCAATTTTAATTTTTATATTATTTTAATTTTAGGCACTGGAGCTTTATTTGGTTGGGGGCGAGACTATTCAACAATTAACTCACAATGTTATGAAAAAGGTTTTTTCAAAACAATTAAGTTGTATTCTTGACGAGAAAGGCTGTAAAGTGGTGGCTTTAAATCCGAAGACCGAAGAACAGATACAAACTTTGACAAACAATGAAAGAGAAGTATACTATTCCAAAGATGCTAAAGCTCGTTCTATTATTGTTCAATGCATTACTGATAGACACATAGAGTACGTAAAAGATGCCGGAACTTCAAGTGAAATGATATTGTCTTTAAGGAAGATATTCGAAAGAAAAAGTGTGTTGTCAAAATTATATATTCGTCGTCAGTTGTTAACATTAAAGTGTGAAAATGACAATCTGCAGGACCATTTCGTGAAGTTTGATCGTTTGATTAGAGATTTAGAAGCTGCAGGGGCTAATTTAGATGAGGACGATAAGGTTTGCCATATGTTGTTGACCTTGCCCGAAAAATATGAAACTGTTATAACGGTTCTGGAAACATCATCGGTAGTTTTAACGTTGGACTTTGTTAAGAGTAAATTGTTGGATGAGGAGCTAAAATTAAAGAATACGAACTCAAGTGCAGGTAGTTCAAATGATAACTGTTCGTTCGTCAGTAAAAGTATAAAGAAATTACAATGCTACAACTGTGGGAGCTTCGATCATTTAGTAGCACGATGTCCAAAAGAAAAAACAAACACAAAAAGTTATTCTGAATGGAACAACAGGCAGTTTACACCACCAAGCAGAGGAAGACCTTATAGAAGATGGGACAGATTTGAAAGAAGAGTAAACATTGCACAGGAGAAAGAAAACGAAAGTGAAAGGGAGGACATTGCGTTTGTTGTTTTCTCGAGTGTTTTGGAGTGTGAGAGTGGACATGACATTAAATTTATTGTAGATTCTGGTGCCACCCAACATTTGGTGAATGAAAAACTCGAAAAACTATTGGAAGAAGTGTCAGATATCCATCCAGTGCAGATAAAAATTGCAAATGGCGACACGATGATTACTGAAAAGAAAGGCATTATAAGGGTAAAAAGTTTAAATGGTACATTTAAAAACAATATAAAAATAGACGTGTTTGTTGTAAAAGGGTTGTATACTAATACACTGTTAGAAAATTTTTCGCGCATAATAGGGAAATCAATGTTAAATTCTTACCCGCTGAAATCCAGTCTACCAGTATACATTTCAATAGAACGTCGCGATGAATTCTAATAAATTTAATTGTTGATGAATTTAATTGAAATGTATACTGGTAGACTGGATTTCAGCCGGCTAAGAATTTAACGTTAATTTCCCTATTATGCGAAATTAAATTTCTAACACTGTATATTGTCCGTACAAAAAATTAACGAGGCAGGATTCAGTGTGGCGTTTGAAAAGGGAGGCGCAAAAATAAAAATAGGGAGCAAACAAGTGTGTTGTAAGAACATAAAGGGTTTGTGTTTGCAGAATTTATGGCGGCAAAGAACGATATTAACGTGACGGCAGCAGCAGTCGGTACCGGACAAACTAGACAAATTGGAGCCCAGAGCGGAGCAAATGAGGTTTGTGGGATATGCTGGATCAGGTTATCGATTTTGGAATCCCGTGAAGGATGAAATAATAATTTCTCGTGATGCAACATTTGACGAAAGCGACTACAAATTCAAGGAAGAAGACAGGCAGGTGTTACAGAATAAAACTATTCGAAGAGAAGAAATAGAGGAGGCAAATCAAAGATGTGAACCTGAAATTAGACAGGAAAATGAAGATTCAGGTGAAGAAAACAATGTACGACAAACATCAAGAGACCCTGGAAAACGACCTGTCAAACAACCATCTAAGTACACCGATTATGAGCTCTATATAGTGTATTGTCTTTTATCCTCTGAGGAAGATCCTAAAAACTATGAAGAAGCAATTAGAGACAGAGAGTGGAAAGTGGCAATAAGCAAAGAAATTGAATCACTAAATAAATTCAAAACCTTCACTCCAACACACATACCAAAGGAAATAAAAGCAATCAATACAAAGTGGGTCTTTAGAACCAAACAGGACGGTACCAAGAAGGCCAGATTGGTAGCGAAAGGTTTTCAGGAGAATGTTATCAGCGATGTGTATGCTTCTGTTGCAAAAATGACTACTATTAGGATGATGCTGTCGTTTGCTCTGGAAAATGGATGGAAAATAAGGCAGATGGATGTGCCAAGTGCATTCCTAAGCGGGATGCTTAGTGTAGACGTTTATGTAAAAATACCCGAAGGTTTTGATGTAGCGAATGATTCTCAGGGTACAGTTTTTAAAGTAAATAGGGCCTTGTATGGACTGCGTGAGTCACCGCGTTGCTGGAATGAGCGTTTTAACGACTTCGCTGTTGGACTGGGTTTGAGGCGATCAATGCATGATGTCTGCCTATATACGGGGAATCATGTTTATCTGGTAATATTTGTTGATGATGCAATGTTGACAGGAAAGGAACAGTTTGTCGAAGACTTGGTGAATAAAATGAAACTTGAGTTTAGTGCAAAGGACATGGGGCAGTTAAACAATTTTCTGTGAGCAGATATACAAATAACCAAAGATTTAATCAAAATTAGTCAGAGCAACATGATAAGCAAGATGCTTAAAAAATTTAATTTATCAGACTGTAAGGAAGTAAGAACGCCAATGGAGGCCGGTTTTGGTGTGGACTTGTCAGAATCGATAATAGCAGACGTACCATATAGAGAATTGATTGGTAGTCTTAATTATATAGCAATGATATCAAGGCCGGATATCTGCTATGCAACATCATATTTGGGACGATATCTTGACAGGCCCACAGTAACTACTTGGAAAGCAGCAAAAAGGGTGCTGAAGTACATCAAAGGTACAAAAGAACTGTGTCTCAATTATAAAAGGACACATGAAGGGAATAGTATTGTTGGATATAGCGATTCGGACTGGGCAAATGATAAGATCGATCGAAAAAGTATAAGCGGTGGAGCAGTCTACTATCTGGGTAATTTGGTTTCATCGTCTTCGAAGAAACAACAGCTGGTTTCTTTAAGCAGTGCCGAAGCTGAATATGTTGCATCAGCAAACTGCGCAACAGAATTGTTATATGTGCGCGGTTTAGTGAAAGATCTTACCGACAGTGATATTTGTGTGATGTTAAAAATTGATAATCAAAGTGCTATAGCTATGATAAGTAATTATGAAAATTCAAAAAGGTCAAAGCACATTGACATTAAGGTACATTTTATTAAGGACATAGTAATTAAGGGATTGTTAAAAGTTGAATATGTATCTACAGATTATAATGTTTCTGATATATTTACAAAACCACTTTGTCTTAACAAATTTGAAATGTTTCGAAAATTACTTGTAAATTAGAATACGCATTGTTCAATATTATGTTCAATACGTATTATACGGCCATTTAACTGTCAAAATATGATTTCTATATTTCCATTGGAAATATTTATTTTTTTATTATTAGGATAATTTAATGTTAAAGTGTCTACCAGCATTTCACTCATTGACAGGATGTGACTCAACAAGTCAGTTTGTTGGACTAGGCAAAAAAACATGCTGGAAGGTCTTTCTCACCCATTATAATCTACTAGCTGGAGTAGGTCATGATGAGTATTTAAATGAAGAAGTTTTCCGTGATGTTGTTAAATTTGTTATTCGTTTATATACAAGAAACGAAAATATAAAATATATAAATACACTAAGAGGAATCATGGCTTCTTCTAAACCCATCAGCAAATTGCCTCCAACTTTGGATAGCCTAAAGCAACATTGCCGCCGTGTTCATTATCAAACTAAAATATGGCTGAATAGTACTACACCTACCCCAATTTTACCAAATTTTATGGACAATTGTGGCTGGAATATTGAAAATGGAAAACTTACACCTGTATTGACAACCGAAGCAATATTACCAGAGGATACTTATGTGCTAAAAGGATGTAAAAAAGGTACTGTAAAAAAGGTACGGATGTAAAAAAGGTACTTATTTAATTTTCTGTGATGCATTTTTAATTAGGAAAAAAATATTTTAGTTTGTACTGGACCATTGTGTTCCTGCAGAAGAAAACAAATGTGTTGTATTGGTTCCTGTAAATGTATGGCACAATCAACATGTGACAATAATAGCGATAGATATAATCCCGGAGAAAATATCCCTGAAGATGATGTATCCGATATTGAAACAAGTTCGGACTGAATAATCACTGTGTGTATTAAACGGTACGTCTGGTAATTTTAATATTGATTAATAATTAATATTAATAAGTTCTTATTGCCTTTTGCAGAAGATTAATAATGTTCTACACCAATTTGAAGAACGGACTGGCAGAAAGAATACTTTTTATATTTTCCTTACTTCTTAATTATAGATTTTTTTTAACGACTGTATGCCGTATAAACCCGAATAAAAATATAACGCGAAATTTCTTTACCATGTATTGTCCGTTTAATAATCGACTGGCGTTAAATTATTTTTTTATATACTTATCTTAAGAAAAATTTCGGAATCGCGTTATGTTCGGGTTTATACGGTAATTATAACATAAGTATAATTTATAACTTTCTAATGATTTTTATTTTTAGATTTAGATTTTGTTTTTAGTATTAAGAATTATGTAAGTATTACCTATGTACTTAGTATTAAGTATTATTTAGTATTATGTATGTATTAAACATAAATTGCCGACAGAATAATGTAAGTACGTAATGATAAATGCAAAAAATAACATTAACATAACACGCAATGAATAAGAAAAAACGAGATATCAAAAGATTAATAATTTTTAAACAGTTTTCGATCCCAATAAATAATAATATTATTTTATATGTCCGCATTTAGATTCTATAATAATTTCATAAACGCAGCACAAAGGAAACGGCAAGCGAAAACGATCCTAAGCGCACGTCGGAATCACTAAAGTCGTTTATCGCCCGGTCGTCAACACAAATCTAAGCTTTCCTCGCTGTTTCGCTGGCGGTCGCGATATTCACGACATGGCTTCACATTTTGTTAATTTACAATGAAACTATTCATCATATTAGGATTTTTCAAAAAGCAATGCATTCCTTGATCTTCAGTGCCCAGGCAACCACATGATCACGTATAACGTCATAATGACGTGAGTATCACGTAAAAATGTGCTAGGTCACAAGACGACCTAAATATGACCTAAAAAAAACGTGTTTCGGGTCCCCAAAAAAAAACGCATACTTGTGAAACGTGATTAAAACGTCGAAAAATAGTCAGCAAAGTGACGGATGATAAATTTGTATTATATACCTATATATATATATTCAGAATTAAAGATAGGCTACCGATATTAGGTTTTACCATCGCCTTGGAGCCTATTAAGTAGAGGGTTGAGGACATTCCCAACATCTGATACCTTAATTCACACGTCGATAGCACTAAAAAGAAATTTGTAACATATTTGTTTTTAAAAGATTTTTTTGCTCATTTCTAACCAACCACATGAGAAAAAGAAAAAAAAGGTATGTTTTAGATTCCATTTTTCACGGGCTTTTCAATGACCTACGACGACATACCTTTGCATTTAAAAAAATAAAGTTGGGTAGGGTTGCAACTAAGGGGTTGAAGAAAAAAAAATCATTTTATTGGCAACAAATCCGTTCAATATAAAATTAATTTAAGTGTTTCAGCGTTTTTTGTTTCAATTACTGGTTCAAAAGATAATAATTTTATTCCGGACTTTTGCCCAACCCTGTATACATATATACATGTGGTATATATATATATACCACACAACTTTTGGTAAAAAAGTTAGCTTGCTTTTGACACTTTTCTACAGGAATCACTAATCCCTATGTCGCTTCTTATAAATAACACAGAGTATACATATATTATACTCTATATAATACTCTATATTATATATATATTATATATATATATTATATTATATTATATATATATTATGGAATATTATGGTCTAGCTAGTGCTAGAGGTGGACCAACCTATGATTAGGGTGATAGTATCATAACAAAAGTAATAACAAAAGGTGTTATTGATTTTGCAACAGTTTAACCTTGGCCGCGCTACTTCAAACATTATTAGGTTGCAAAACTGTAAAATAGCAGAATAAAACGTGACTAAATGTCACTGATATTTTATTCCAGCTGAAGTAGACTGCGACTTCGTGAAATTGCAACCCACCTCTAGTATAGTCAAGGTCAACGACACAAACAACGTGAAGGTGGCCATTTTAAGTTTGAAAGTTGATGAGCGTTAGTGCATTGTCGGTGTAATCGGAAAGTTATGGTGAAAGTATATTTAAAATGAATATCAGTCGGTAAAATCTTGCTTTTTATTGTATTTAGGAATATTATTGTAGAATTGCTAATGCATAAGATTTTCGTTTTAAATGTAGTTTGTTGCATTTTTAGTCGATCATGTATAAAGTAGTTGAATTTCAAAATGATGAGGTGGCGGTTGTCCTTGATTCCTGGCTCTCCCCTAACAAAGGAAATGCCTTTTGGCCTTCTACCCGAAACCATGTTTCATACATTAAATTTTTAAGAAAAAAACAACCATTCGATGAATCTTGGAGCACATTTCAAATTATTAGAATATTTTATGAGACAGGTATAAAGCTTTTTTTATAGTTTATATAGTTTGTGTAATATGAGATTCGTGAGTTCTTAGTAATTATTGTTCAAATCATTGGTAATCACTAATAAAAATAAAATAATGTATGATTGTATGATAAAAATAAGTATTTTTAAAACCTTTTCTACTTATTTTTTTTAAAGACAATATCGACAAGGCATATATTTAAAAAGGCGGAAAAGGCAGAAAACACATCAAATATAGATACAACGGACGTAGAAGAATTACAATCCGTACTGAAAAGAAATCGGAAGAGAAAAGTGTTTTTCGGTTCCTCGGATTCAGAAGAGGAAATTTTGATTTCCCAAAAAAATAATAAAATAAAGCGACCCCCTCCAATTAAATTTGGAAAGATATTGGCTTCATGTAACCATCAGGACCATAGTCCTAACCATTCATCCAAAGAGGATCAATTTAAAAGTAGGATCAATTTATTTATGTTTAGATATACACATTTTATATATATAACCTTAGTTTTAGGCATTAATTTATACCAGAAATTTTTAATTTTTAGGTTCTGGCAAAAATCGTTTGAATACGTCAAGCACTTCAGGAAATTTAAATGCGCCAAGCACTTCAGGAAATTTAAATGCGCCAAGCACTTCAGAAAATTTAAATGCGCCAAGCACTTCAGAAAATTTGAATGCGCCAAGCACTTCTGGAAATTGCAGTAAGAACAATCCGTAATGCTAAAATAATTTTTTTATTTGTAACATTTTAGGATGTCGCGAAGTTTTACCAGAACTTTTAAATAAACTAATCAAAATAGAACAACAAAATGGACAAATATTGTCCACACTGAAACAACATATTATAGGAAAAAACATAACTGATGCGCCCAAACTCCAAACCAAATTTCCTGTTAAGAGTTTGGCTGATTTATACCTCTTAGAAGAAGAATTAACAGAGGAAAATACTGCACATTTGGTATGCTATCTAATATTTCTGTAGTTTAATAAATAATATACTGTGTTAATATTAAAACATGAGATTTTAAGTATTTTTTTTTAGGAATCTTACCTTTCATCATTAGGTGGAGAAGGAGTAGTTGCCAGAACCAATCGAATTTTAAAAGAACTTTTATGCGACACTCTGGCTACACAATTTAATTTTTGCGGAGGCAACAATAAGCAGGCATTTATTAAATTGAAACTTAAAACTGTTGTTACAGGTGAGTAACCTTTAAAACTATCAGTATTATTAGAAAACTTGACTATTTTATTTTTGAAATTGAAACTAAATAATTTTACTTTTGCAACCCTGTTAAAATCATAATTGAAGTATAATTTATTTTTTTAGATTCTGTCAAAAGGGCCTTAAAAGAAACTAGCACCGAAAATGTTGAAAATGCCATAAAAATTTGGCTGAAGCATGCTTCTCAGAGGATAAAACGCCGATCTGCAGCACATGCTAAATCTTAAGTACCTACTTTATCAACTATTTGTTTCAGTTTAGTTATTTTGTTCTTTTTTTACACTGTGGTTTAACCAAAATTCAACATGTTTAAAAACCAAAAACTAAAAGCAATTGTTGGAAAAAGACAGTTAAACCGAAGAGTTGCAAAACAGTTTGAAAATGATGTTATTAAGCTGGAATCGTTAATTAATGACCCGCCTATTAATAATACAAAAGAGAGTCCATCGCCTGCAGTTCTAAAAATTGATGAAAATGTGTCTACCGCCCAAGTGACGTTTTTGATACTACAGATATTTTAAATACTGAATTTGACTTTAGTCACTCCGATATTGTAAAACTGACATTACAAGAGAAATTAAGAAATTGGGCAGTAACTGAAAAAACTTCACATTCTTCTATCACAAAACTTTTACACATTCTACATGACTACCATCCTTCATTACCATTAGATTGTAGGACATTGCTTAAAACCCCAAGAATAATATCTACTAAAAAGGTAGGAAGTGGGGAATATATTCATTTTAATTTAGAGAATAGTTTAAAACGAATTGTTTCTATTTTTGAACAACCAACTGAAGTATATAATTATCTACTCTTAAGCTTTAATGTTGATGGTCTTCTACTCTTCCACAGTGCCAATTTGCAATTCTGGCCTATTCTTTGTTTAGTAAAAAACTTTAAAATTAAACCTTTTGTTGTGGGAATCTTTTGTGGAAATACAAAACCTATCCCTATTAATGTCTATTTGGAAGATCTGATTATTGATCTCGAATTTTTGTTAGAAAATGGAATAACTCTTAATAATATTACCTATCAGATTAAAATACACAGTTTTGTTTGTGACGCACCAGCAAGAGCCTTCCTTAAATGTGTTAAAAGTCATAATGGCTACTCATCTTGCGATAAATGTGAAGAATGTGGTGATTATTTTAATGGAAGAGTAATACTTAGGCCTAATCCGCTAGCAAAAATAAGGACAGATCAGTCATTTTTGTTGCAAACTGATGATTCTCACCATCGTGATGTGTCACCACTGACAAAATTAAATATTGGTATGGTAAGTGATTTTCCCATTGATTATATGCATTGTGTTTGCCTAGGGGAGATGAAAAAATTATTGAACACCTGGGTAGGAGGCTCATTGCATGTTCGACTCCAGGCACGACGTAACAAATTTATCACAACATTTAGAATCTCTTAAGGAGAATTTTCCAATTGAAATAAATAGAAAACCAAGGAGCATTTCAGAATTAGCTCGATGGAAAGCCACCGAGTTTCGAAGTTTCCTATTATATTTGGGACCGTTAGTCTTAAAAAATGTTGTTAATTTAGCAATATATGAGCATTTCCTTTTATTTCATTGTGGGATCTTGATTTTACTTTCCCCAAAATTTTTGTGATTGTATGGAACTGATATGGCTTCTGAGTTGCTAAATACTTTTGTAGCTCATTGTAAAGAAATTTATGGTTTAGAATTTTATGTGTACAATGTTCATGTTTTAAGTCATCTTACTATGGACTCCAATAAACACAATGACACTTTGGACTCTTTTTCATCATTTCCTTTTGAAAATTATCTGGGAGAAATTAAAAGTTACATAAAAAATCCAAATAAACCTTTGCAACAAATTTACAATCGAATAATTGAATTAAATAACAGGCCTCTGAATACATATTCAACTACAGACTCACCAGAATTTTTATATGAACATGTAAAGGGTCCTATATTAGTAGGTCTCGAATATTATAAACAACACAAGAAAATAGTTTTTACTAACTTTATATTACTAACCATTTCGGATTATTCCACTTCAAATTGTTATTGTTTATTGGGTAATATTGTTATAAAAATTTTTAATATCATACGAAATGATAAAAATGAACAATTTATTATAGGCAAACAATTTTGTAATTATAAGTCACTTTATGTGTATCCTGTAAATTCAGAAATGTTTAATATATTTCTTGTTAATAACTTATCTTGTTTAAAAAAATGGAATGTAAAATAAATTTCAGGAAAGTGTCTGGTTTTTCCTTATGCAGAAAATGTCTTTGCTTCAATTCCATTACTGCACACTTGTTGAATTTTGTGTTAATTAATAGCATTAGGTACTGTATTTTCCAAATTTATGTTTTTTTTTGTTTTCATTTGTTTTTTTGTTTCCAAATTTTAGTAATACAATTATATATTAAGAGTTGATGTTTTACTTTAACCTATTTTTATAAACCAGCTTTTATAGGATGTTTTAGAATACAGCTGTATACCTAGTGCTGTATACCTAGGTAGTATACCAAGGTATCTGCTAGGCATATTATTATTATTTGATCGACGTTTCATCTACGTCTATTATACGTCAGCAGTAACGTCAGCTGCTAACGTTTTAATGACGTCATTGATATGACGTGATTGTGGTGGGACTTATTGACGTGATTTTACCGTCAATAAAACGTCATTTGAAAACGTGACTTTAGGTACCTGATAACGTATTTTTCACGTTTTTGGAACGTGATTTGGTTGCCTGGGTGCATATCGTTTATAGAAGGTATTTTTTTGATAAACCAAATTGTTTTCAAGTTAAAACGAGGTAAACGATAACATAAAAATGAGTTTTCAGGACAAGCGTTTATTCGTAAAGGAACTCCATATAAAAGCATTGCGTGGTCTGTTTTCAAAATAAAAAAATAAATATTTCCAATGGAAATATAGAAATCATATTTTGACAGTTAAATGGCCGTATGTTAAAGATTTAAAAAACATAAAAATATTTTTTTTGGATTTTTTGAAAAATGCACCCTTCCCACCCCCCGCACCGTACGATTTTTGGACGACCTGTTGATTTTACATTCTTAGGGCATAAGAAATGATAAAAAGTGGTTCTTATATTTTAGCAGTGCAGTGCAAACGAAAATCTATTTTAAAAGACTTTTGCGATCTTTTAAACTCTACTAAGGTATTTAAATAGAGAGGAAGTGTTAAAGTCAACTGTCATGTCAACTGTCATGTCAACTGCCATGTCAACTGTCATGTCAACTGTCATGTCAACTGTCATGTCAACTGTCATGTCAACTGTCATATCAACTGTCATGTCAACTGTCATGTCAACTTGTCTTGTTATTAACACGTTAAAAAGTTCGTTTTGTTCTATTTTGTTTGGCTTTGTTTATTAATATAATAAACAATATTACACGTTATTAACGTTAGTTTTAATATTGCATTGTATGTATTTATTTTTCGTGTTTTTACGTGTAGTATTCTGCTAAAATTATATCAAGAGATTATTATGTTCTGTGGAGTTAGACTGACAGGTTGTCAAGGGTGACATACTTGAGATGTGAACGAGTTAAGTGAAGCGTTACAACAAATTAACGATAAAACTTACTTTATAGTTTTATTAAACAAATAGCGCTATAACATAGTAAATTTAAACAAACAAACACAACAAATACAACATTGGCGACGAGTATTTTAAATCGAAACCACGATGGACAATATTTTAAGCACCGTTGAGTCGTTTAACGTACATTCTGGAAACGTGGGCATGAGATGGCAGAAATGGATCAAAAGGTTCGACAATTTTTTAATCGCATCAGGAATAACAAACGATGAAAGGAAAGAAGCGCTATTACTACATTGTGTAGGCGAGGAAGTATTCGATATTTTTAGCTCACTTCCTGAACCACCTAATGAAATAGATCCAATAACGAATAATATAATAGATCGAAACAAATATGAATTAGCTAAAGTAAAACTCGAAGTTCATTTTTCACCACAAGTCAATGTCGAATTCGAGATATACAACTTTAGGCAGGCGAAACAACAACCAACCGAAAGCATCGATGAGTACTATGCCAGATTATTGAAGCTTAGCACAAACTGTGGGTTTACTAACAAAGACCGAGAAATCAAATCTCAAATCATACAGGGTACAACATCATCAAAGCTCAGACGTTATGCGATGACAGATAACCCGTCATTACAAAAAGTACTTAATCAAGCGAAGATATATGAGATTACACTAAAACAAGTGAGTGAAATGGAAAACAATCAAGAAAACAATCACGACAACAATTTAGAAGTAAACCGAGTGAAGTTTAACAAAAATAACAATTTTAACAAAAATAGAGACTATAAAAACAACACATCATTACCAAGTACAAGCTACAACAATGACTCTCAAAGAGATAACAATCTATGTAAAAACTGTGGTAACAATTGGCATACCGGTGGTTTAAAAACATGCCCAGCACGTAACATAACATGTCATTCCTGTTCAAAACGAGGACATTTTGCATCTGTATGTATCACAAAGCCAACACACATCAATCAAGGAGATGGCAACAGACAGCAACAAAACAACGAGGCCAGGAAGTTTCATCGCAAGAAAATGACCAGCAGGCAACAACGTCAAACAAATTTCACGAAGCACGAGGAAATTAACGATTCTTCGAACGACGACACTGATTGCTCATTCAACATACGAAGCAAAGGCAACTCAGTTCTTCCTACTGTAACAATACATGTAAACAATGAACCAGTAAAATTCATCGTAGATACAGGCACATCGGTAAATATCATAAACATAGATTATATAGAAAAACACCATCCAAAACTGTTAAATGGAGTGGGAAAATTAGCAAATACTCTAATCAAACTCCATATTGATGAAAGTATTGAGCCCATTGCGAACAAACACCGAAGAATACCATTCCACCTCAGAGAAAAAGTAGAAACAGAACTTGAAAGACTGGAAAGCAGAGGAATCATAGAAAAAGCAAAAGGAGCAACACCTTGGGTTTCACCAATTGTAGTGGTACCTAAACACAACAACCCAGATAACATCAGGATATGCGTAGATATGAAAAATCCAAATCGAGCAATTTTACGCGAGAGGCACATAACACCAACTGTTGATGAAGTCATAGCCCAGCTCAATGGATCCACCATATTCAGCAAAATTGATCTCAAAGACGGATATCATCAATTGATGTTAGCTGAAGAATCCAGATATATCACCAATTTTTCTACACATGTTGGTTTATTCCGGTATAAAAGACTCAGCTTCGGAATCAACTCTGCTGCGGAAATATTCCAGAACACCATCAGTCAGCTACTAGTAAACATTCCAGGGAGCATCAACATAAGTGACGACATATTAATTTACGGAAAGGATGAACAAGAGCATAACATAACCTTAAAAAAAGTACTTGAAACACTTCAAAACAACAATCTAACGATCAACAAAAACAAGTGCGTATTTTCTGTTTCAAAAATCAAATTCTTTGGTTATGTATTTTCGAACGAAGGAGTACATCCAGATCCAAGCAAAGTGAGTAGCATCGTTAACCTCAAAAGACCCGAAAGTCCAGCAGAAGTAAGATCCTTCTTAGGAATGATTGGATATGTTGGTAAATTCTTACCAAAGTTATCAGAAAACAGTCAAATACTGAGAGAGTTAACACTCAAAAATGCATCATTCAATTGGACAGAGCAACACGAAAAAGTTTTCAACAGTCTAAAACAACAACTGAGCGACACTAATAACTTGGCATATTTTGACATAAACAAGAAAACACATGTGTATGTAGATGGAGGACCAAATGGCATCGGTTCTATACTAGCCCAAGAGGACAAACAAGGTAACATCAAAGTAGTTGCTTATGCTAGCACTACTCTCACACCAGTACAAAGAAGATATAGCCAATTCGAGAAAGAAACACTAAGCTGTACGTGGTTAATACAACATTTTCATAACTATCTGTATGGATCAGACTTCATGTTACATTGTGACAACCTTCCACTGGTCAAGATTCTACAAAACGCCAGAACACCACCCAACGCCAGAGTAGAAAGGCTTCTTCTAAGGATCCAGCCCTACAAATTCAAAGTTGTTCACCAAGAAGGTATATCGAATCCATCAGATTATTTATCGAGACACCCGCTGCAAACAAACATACAAAATTCGAAGCAAGACAAAATTGAACAATATGTTAATTTATGTATCAAAAATGCCTTACCAAACGCGTTAACACTAGGTGAAGTTATAGAAGCAACAAGAAAAGACAAGACATTCCAGATTTTGATTGAAGCAATAGCGAATGAAAATCATAAGTATTGGAAACTACCAGAACTAATACCATTCTCCAAACTTAAAAATGAGTTGATTTACAGCAACAGTATCATTTTAAGAGATCATAGAATACTTTTACCAAAGGAACTGCAACAAAGAGCAATTGAACTAGCTCACAAAGGTCATTTAGGCGTCACCAAAACAAAACAACTACTTAGAACCAAAGTTTGGTTTCCCAACCTAGACAGCTTAACGGAAACACACATAAAATCATGCATTCCATGTCAAGCAGTAACCAAGAATGACATCAGAGACCCGATTAGATCAACACCGCTACCAGATTATCCATTTCAATGTATTGATGTAGATTTTGCAGGACCATTCCACAACAAGTATGTATTCATAGCCGTCGATGAATACTCCCGATACCCAATCATCGAAGTGGTAAATTCAACATCGTTTTCACACCTCAAACCAGTTTTAGACAACATTTTCGCAACTTGGGGTTTTCCCACAACTTTCAAATCGGACAACGGACCACCGTTCAATGGACATGAGCTTAGTAATTTGTTAGAAAGCCATGGGATCAAGCATGCGCGAGTAACCCCAATTTGGCCAGAAGCAAATGGTATGGCCGAGAGATTTGTAAAGACTGTGAAGAAATCATTATTATGTTCACATCTTGAAACTGGTCATTTCGACAGAAAAATTCAAGAGTTTTTAATCAATTACAGAAGCACCCCGCATTCTACAACAGAAAAGTCTCCGTTTGAAACAATTTTTCGGAAGAAAAATGAATAATTTTCTACCATCCTTTCAACACGTTGAAGTCATAAATGATGAAAATCTAAGAAAAACGGATGAGAAAAACAAACGTAAGCAGAAAGCATATGCCGACGAAAAACGAAGAACGAAACATCATGAATTTCAGATTGGTGATTTTGTTCTATGCAAACAAAGAAAAAAGAACATTCTAACACCATTCTATGATCCGAAACCTTTTCAAATCACGAAAATTAGAGGTTCTGCTATTGAAGCTAAAAGAGAAGGAAAAGTAATACTCAGAAACTCATCCTTTTTCAAAAAGTTTAATTTTCCACATAACAAAGTAAAACAGCAAATTGGACATTCAGAAAAACAGCAACAGGACAACAAGAAAAAAGTAACGGAGAAAACTGTCATCCGATGGAAATTCAGTGAAAATCCCGTACCTGATGAGCCACATATCAGTACTGAAGTTCCAGAAGAAAACGACGATCCAATCCAGGACGTAAGAAATCTTTTTAAAGATTCCTTGAACGATATTGAAGTCATCATCGAGAACGACCCAAGCCCAACGTCAGGAGATGAAGACGACGACCCAATCCAAGACGTGAGAAACCTATTTAAAGACTCCTTAAACGATATTGAAATTGTTATTGATAACAAATCAAGCCCAACTACAGAGGAAAAGGAACTAGTTGAGTCATGTGCGGTATGCACCAATGTAGAGTTTCTCAAACCAAAAAGGGAGTGCAAGAAGCCAAATAAGTATAGTGATTTTATTTGCGACTAAATGCACATTTCTTATTTTAAATTTAAGTTTTTCAGTTTTTATCTAGCATATTTAAGTCAAAATTATTAGAGTTGCCATATCGTTACGTTTTGTTAAGAGTAGTAATTTTATATTTTTTTTGTATTTTCGAAAATGTTCTATGATGGTTCTAACGCCACTTTTTATTTAAAGTAGAGGGAGATTGTAGTATTCTGCTAAAATTATATCAAGAGATTATTATGTTCTGTGGAGTTAGACTGACAGGTTGTCAAGGGTGACATACTTGAGATGTGAACGAGTTAAGTGAAGCGTTACAACAAATAAACGATAAAACTTACTTTATAGTTTTATTAAACAAATAGCGCTATAACATAGTAAATTTAAACAAACAAACACAACAAATACAACATTACGTTATGTACGATTACTTACTCGTATATGGTTTAAAACTTGTTTATTTCTTTTAGTGTTTTTTGTTCTGTTTGAAATAAGTATATATTCTTTTATATATAATAACTTATTATGAATATTTCACAAATTTTAATATACGAATATGTCTTCTTGAGCTAGTAAAAGCCGTAAATTAAAAAGAAAATTAGATAAACACTTATGTGAACTTTCACTGTCTTCGACCGAGAGTGAAAATGTATTCGATTGCAAAAGATTTAAAAACTTTAACAGTGACGCTTCAAATTTGAAATGTACCTTCAATAAATCATCATCCTTATCACTAGCATTGTCGTCAACTACTAGCCATTTCGAGACAAGCGCTTCTGATTCCTCGTTTCAAATAGTTCCTTTAAATAGTAATTGTATATTAACATCTTCGCCATCGAATACAAATTTAAATAGTTCACAACCAAGTCAACATGTAGAAATAACTCTTGCAGATAAATTAACAAATTGGGCTGTTGATTGTTCTGTAAATCATGTTCAGTTAACCAAATTACTTAAAATATTAAATTCTTATCACAAGGAACTTCCTCTGGATAGTAAAACACTTTTAAAAACGCAAAGTTTCATCATTAAATCAATGAATAGTGCAAAAGGTAACGATCAATATTTTTATTTTGGTATAACAAAATATTTAAATTCTTTTTTTTAACAGTATGTAACAAAAAATTCAATTCGTGTAATACTATTAAGATATTATTCAATGTTGATGGTGTTCAAGTTTACAAAAGTTCTGCATTACAATTTTGGCCAATTTTAGGAAGGATTACTATTGCTAATTTTGTATTTAAACCTTTCATTGTTGCTTTATTTTGCGGAAAAAGCAAACCAGCTAGTGTGGACATTTGTTGTTCTGATTTTATTTGTGAACTTCGAACACTTATTTCTAATGGTTTTGATTATTTTGGAAAAAGATACGAAATAGAAATTGAAGGTATTATTTGTGATACCCCAGCTAGGGTATTCTTAAAATGTATCAAAGGACTTACAGGCTTTTATAGTTGTGAGAGATGTACCACGAAGGGTGAATTCATTAACAAAAAGGTAGTTTTTCCGAATTATGGTAACTTGAGAACACATGAATCTTTTACTAATGCTAGAAATTTACATCATAATGGAGTATCGCCATTTTGCAATGTTATTAATTTTAATACGATATATGGATTTCCATTAGACTATATGCACTTAGCCTGTCTAGGTGTTCAAAGGAGAATGCTATATAATTGGACTAAAGGAAAAAAATCAATATTAAGTCCCGGTTTAAAAACAGTTTTAAACGCTAATATAAATAAACTTTCAAAATTTATTCCTACAGAATTTTCAAGAAAACCAAGATCTCTTGATGAAATTGATAGATGGAAAGCAACTGAATTTCGTTTTTTTATGTTGTACCTGGGAGTCGTTGTATTGAAAAATATTTTACCCTCAAATGTGTATAAAAATTTTTTGATGTTTAGTGTGTCTATGAGATTGCTTTGTCAAAAAAAGTCTGCAAACGAAGTTGACCTAAAGAATAAACAAGCAGAGATATTTCTTAAGCAATTTTTGAAGGGTTATAAAGTAATTTGTGGAGTAGACGAAATTGTTTATAATATTCACTCTATTGTACATTTAGCAGAAGATTGTTTAATAAATAATATCGTTTGTTTGGATTATATCAGTTGCTTTTCATTTGAAAATTTTCTTGGTTCGATTGTGAAACTCGTTCGTTCTCCCAATAAACCGTTATCACAAATACTAAGACGTTTGTCTGAAAAGCGCATTGATTCCCAAATATGTGAGGAGATTGATAATCAAGAGTTTAAATTTACACTTGAGAAAAATATTCTTCGTGCTTTAAATACTAGGTTAGAATTCAATTTGAAAAATAACAAGGACAATATTGCAATTTTGAGGAATAATAAAATAATAAAAATTTATCAATTTTTTGAAGATGACAGTGGTCTTTTTATAATAGGAAACTGTTTTAAAGAAGCACAAAATTTTTTTCCACATTCTTTAAATTTAGACTCAAAAAATTTTGGAATATATAAATGTAAAAGTATAAATCAAACTTGTAAACGATTTTCTGTAGATCAGATAATATCAAAATACGTTTTATTTGAAATAAACGGTAATAGTATAATAATATCAATGTTGCACAATTTATGTTAAATTTATTATTTGTATTTTCTGTTATAATGTTTTGTTTAAAAATGTTATTTCTAATAATGTTTGTTAATAAAGTTTTGATTTTTTAGTATGTACTGTGGTTTTTATACCCCCTTTCAGAGTGTAAACCATTATTCAAATAATATTAAAAGCTAAAAATTGACAAATATTTAGTACATATACAGGGTGTCTCAAAATTGACGCCCGTCCTTTCGGTTTATGAATAAGGATATCAAAAGGATATTACTTCATTTTTGATAACATTTTCAGATTGAATTTGAGATGTTTGTTTTTATCAATAACTCTGAAACCAAAGACAAAACGCAAAATTTTCATTCCTTCGTTTACACTTATTTTGATATCCTTATTCATAAACCGAAAGGACGGACGTCAATTTTGAGACACCCTGTATGTATACATATATTATTGTTTAGGGGCAGACAGTCGAGGCGCGTTGCTCCCTTTTCTCCCGATTCTTGCGATCCTAGAAGTCGCACAGAAGCACGGGAGCTCTCTTCTCTTCACAATTAACAACAGACTGAACAATTTAACTCATTTTATTTGGCACATAAATTGGGTGCATGGAAATGCTGAATACAACAATTACATTTTTTAAACGAGCGTTAAGTTTTGCGTTTTATTAACAAGTGTCGATGCCCAGACGCTAGCTCTGGAATTTTTTAGTGGGGAGGGCTAGACGCCCGTCGCGTCGGCCCTGCGAATTCTCCGAAAAAAGCAAGGTTGCCACATAAGTCAAAAAATTCCTTTGCTTCTTTGAGCATCAGCGTTGCCGAATATAAATTAGAATTTGGTACAAACAATTATCATTATATTACTATACTATATTTATACAGTGTTAGAAAATTTTTCGCGCATAATAGGGAAATCAATGTTAAATTCTTAGCCGGCTGAAATCCAGTCTACCAGTATACATTTCAATAGAACGTCGCGATGAATTCTAATAAATTTAATTGTTCTACTGGATCGCACGCCGCGATTTGTAGAGGTACAAAGTTATTTGTGTTAGATGAGGTACAAAATTATTTAGAAACTACATTTAATAGGTTTTTTGGGGATATTTCAAAAAATTTGTGTATCGGTAGGTACAGTTTTGAAACAGCAACAAATTTTGTTGAAATAAGGGAAAAAATAATTCAATTTTCAGCTAGAATTATACCTCAGCTCAGTAATATGGGATGACATCTGTATGGCAGGTTTGGCTATAGTTTAGCAGAAAGCGGTAGACTATTTTTTAGAGTTCTTTTATTTTCTGTTTTAAAATAATTAAGTTTATTTTTGAAGTTTCCTTTTTATTATTTTCTTAGAATTTATAACTTTCTTTTTCAAGCCATTGTGGCAAAAAGACATATCTACATAATTCTATTTTAATAATAGTGATATTTTTTCAATAAATTATCGTTTAAAAATTCTCATTTCTTTTTAATCGACTCGACGTTCACCCATCCGAACCCGTTTTGATACTGTCGAAGTGTCGAAACCGTCGAAATTATTTGATTTTTAATCTAACCAAGCCAAAGCGCGGTGTGAAGTCCAGTAGAACAATTAAATTTATTAGAATTCATCGCGACGTTCTATTTAAATGTATACTGGTAGACTGGATTTCAGCCGGCTAAGAATTTAACATTGATTTCCCTATTATGCGCGAAAAATTTTCTAACAGTGTATATATTTAATTATAATGTAATTATGTGATAGTATATGCATATTAATAAATAAATATAAATATAAATATATAATTAACTAAAAATATAATTTAATATTGTAATACTAGGAAAAATAATATTGGACATACAAAGCTTTTAAATATTTATATAATATTTCTTAGTTATGAAAAATAAATATAAACAATTTATATTGGATTTATGTTTAAATTTTATATAAAATTTACATTTTTAACTAATATTGTGCCAATTTTACAAAATGTTAACACTTGCATTTTGAACCAATATAATAACCTAATATTTATACAATGTTTGTATATCGATTTAATATTTTAAAATAATATTATGCTAATGCGTTTTGATACCTGGGATACAGCTGACATACCGAAGACACAGAACACCAAGCTATGCCTATACGCCGACGACACAGCGATACTAGCAAGAAGTACGCAACCGAGGATCATCTCAAGACACCTACAAGAAGCAACAGAAGAAATCGAAGAATGGTGCATCAAGTGGAAGATAGAAATTAACCCAGAGAAGATTCAAGCAGTTCTATTCAAGAAAAGAAGACACCAACCAGCCCGACCGGTCTGGCTCAACGGAAGAGACATACCATGTAAGGGCAAAGCAAAATACCTAGGAGTAACACTGAACAAAGGACTCACGTTCACGGAGCACGTGCAGAAGACGGTAGAGAAGGCGAAACAAGCAAGAACTAGACTAAACTGACTCATAGGCAGAAGAAGCAAACTAGACCTGAGGACTAAACTGACGCTGATCAAATCGATCATTATGCCAATCCTCACGTACGCCTCAATAGCCTGGGGACACACGTGTAAAACAAATAGGAAGAAACTGCAAGCGCAGCAGAATCTAGCTCCACGACAAGCAGTGAACGCGCCATGGTTCGTGAGAAACGAACAACTTTACAGAGAGACGAAGATGGCAAGAATAACGGACATCATGAAAGAACGAGCAAGAAATGCATTTGACAATTTAAGAAATCATCCCAACTTACAACTAAGGGAGCTAGCGGACTACACAGCAATGGACTACAGAAGACCCGCTAGACCACGGCAACAAATCGACATAAACGAAAAAATAGTGTATGTGATTACAATGCAATTGAACCGCAACATGATCTACAAGATGAGTTGCTTAGGCGATGATAGACCAATCCGGTGGGTCCAGCCAGGGTAGCGCGGGCGAAGGTAGCTTAAGGCGAACAAGTGCATGTAGCAACGGGATAACAAGGCAGAGAAGTAATAACGGCGGTGTGTCACGCGGCGTATCGCTGAACCGGTGATATTCGAGGCGATTATTCTGAGTGTTATATAGTGAACTGAATAAAATCATTCTTGGCGAAGAAAGTGTCCTTTCATATCAGAAGTGGGATCGGATCGGCGGCCGAAGAGGCGAAACTCGGAGGATTTTCGGCGGAAAGTCTTCAGCGGGAAAAGGGCGGGATAATCGTTTTGGTTTGTTCAGGTGTCTTAAAAATCTACTTAGTGTTTAGGCGATTAAACAGTAAGTACCCGTTTGATTATTATGGCGATACAGCATAGAGGAGTAAAGTAGGAGCGGCGTATTAGTAAAGTTCGATCGGCGGCGTGTTAACGGCGAAATTCATCAACGGTGTGGAAGGATGGCCGGGCGCATGCGCAGTGGCAAGATAAGTTATGAGCGAGAAAATTTGAGTAGAGGTGCAACCATGGGCGTGCGACTTGAATAAATTTTAATTTTATCTACCAACGGCGTAGTTTTATTTTACCTTAACAAATTGGCGATTTGTGTTGAATTGCAAAATGGAGATTTCTTCAGGAGCGGATTGACTATGGGCGTTTGATTAATTATAAATGGCGTGACTTTCTTCCAATTATGGCGATTGACAGGTGGTGGGTGATATTTGGCTAATAGCGATTGGCGAAAGTCGCTAAAACAGTAAATCAGGCGGAAGGTGATCGGTATTCGGCGAACAGCGGCGAAATTGGGGAAAGGCGCCTAACTGTTGGCGGGCCACCGCTGATAGTTTAGTTCAATCCCCGGCCAAGGTTGAATTGACGAATATCAGCAATCGGTTAAGCCACAGGTGCATTAGCGGCGGACGATGTTTCAGGATGCTTTGCAATTGCAACGTGCGCCTTTATTGGGCGACAATTGACAATGTCTTCTCTGTTCGTACGATTCGTGCGTTAGCCCTGACGTTGGTACAGGCAGAGGATATTACAATGGCGTTGGGATAACAAATTATTAAACTGGCGGAAATTTTAATTTACTAAAACCGAGTCGAATCTTTTTAGTTAATATGCGGTGCTGGCGATGGATACTCGATTTAGAGGCGAAACTGGATTGTGAGGTAAAGGAAGGACGGCACCTGGAAGAAACGGCGAACTCAATACGGCGCAACCTGAACTTGGTGGATGAACAGGCGAATGCATATTCGCTGACCTCACGAAGAGCGTCGAGCAGGTGAGCGGCGGGCAGGCGGTTAGGCAGCGGGCGGATGAAGGACAAGTCAAAGGCGATTGCGATTTGAAGGCGACTCTGGCACCGTTTACTTCTCGTGATGGAGGCGCCATCATGGAGAAAGAGTCGTCGATGTCGGCGTTCCGACCCTTGACGTTAGGGGTTCGACTTATTTGATCGTTTCGATCCTGGCGACCCTGGCGACCCATATCCATACCGTAATCATGCGGGCGGGGTTAGATGGTGCGGCGAAACGTTCGTTCTGGTAGCGAATGAGATGCGATCTCTCGTCAGAGCTGGATAAGGTGGCATTGAGGGAGGCGTTTTCCCAGCGGCTATACTGCGCCGCGGTTCCGAAGGTGAGTTTGGTCAAGCGCAGACAACCAACCGAAGAACTGACTATCAGGCGCTATACGACAAATTGCTGACGCTTATAAGATTTTCGGAGTTGCGACAGAGCGAAGGAGTTCGGGCGTATTTGGATATTAGAAGCAACTGAAACCCGATTTCTGGAAGGGCGGTGAGGCGCTTAGCTGAGAAGGTGCGAGAAGTCGTGCAGCTTTGGCGCGGGGTATTTGCTGCAAGTCCTCGGCGTGGTGGCGTGGTGTTGTTACGGCGCAGAGTCGTGTAATTTTCAAAAATGTTTTGGCGAAAGAATCATTCGGAACTTAGGCGTTGGCGTTGAACTACTCTTCTGGTAGGTGCACCGAGCGTTCGACGTCGGCGCGCCGGGCGTTTCGACATCAATGAGCTTATGAGGCGAATCACTCTTGATGTACTGAAATCGAGGTGCTGGGTATTATTGGCAAAAACTGTAGTCCCTCACCTAAGGCGGTGAACTGGGTGAAGGTCTCCTTATCGGGCTGTTAAGAAATTCCAATTGGGCGGTTAATTGTGTTGATTCCGGCAGGTTCAATAGGCGGACATTTCAGGTCAATAATGCGATTAATTAAACAACAACATGCAGTTGATCGGATGGAGGCGACAATATCAGACAGACCAACTGCAGCGTTGTGCAACAGAAAGGCGACTGTTGAACTTCACATAGTGAGTTAGGTGCATTTGGTATCTTGTTGCAATCGGGGAATGGCGAGTCTCTTAGGGCGGTAGAATATTTTAGTAGGGCGACTACGGCACCGGAGTAGGCCCAATACAGCTACGAGCTGGAACCACTGGCGGTGGAGGAGCAAATTAGGCAATTCCAAGAGAATTGGTGGGCGTTGATTTTAAGGTAATAGACTGTGTGGTGCTTAGAGTGGCGTAGCTCAAAGAGGAACTGGTACTTCGAACGGCTAGGTGGTAGCTGACTTATTCAGGTGTACGACATGGAGATGCAACATCGACTAGGCGTATAGGTGATTGACGATAGGCGTATAGGCGGTGTGTTAAGTAGAAAAAGGGTGTTTAGCATGTGTGGTGAATGCTGTGGCGAATCCTATGGCGAATGGTCAGGCGAAACGGCCAATACGACGAAAGTTGAGCCGACGACTACTGAGAGCGAGAGAGACGGATCGAGAAGCTGCTGGACGTTGCTTGGGGTTTTAGTAACACCATCAGCTCTAGCACGCATTTCTCTCCAACTCACTCAATGTTCTCACATAATCACGGACGAGTAACCGACTTGGCGAATGGCGAACTGATTAGCGCTACTACTAACAGGCGGGCCGGCGATGGTCAAAAGGAGACGTGGCGAATGTCTCACCGGATGTTGAATGCTTAAACAGGCGTTTGGCGTACCTATTCGAACTTTGCGGATTCGAACTTGAATCGTGCGGATTCAAACCTGAATCAGGCTGATTCAACCGAGCAGTCCATCCACCTGAGCGAGCGAGGTGACGACCGAACTCTCCAGGATAGGGCGAGGCGAGGCGAGAAGTCTTGGGCGAAATCAGGCGGTTGCACTAAGGTGAAGTGCTAGGTTACACTCTAAAATAGAATGTCCGATGATTGGGTCGAATGCGACGGAAAGTTGGACGGCAACTTTTGAGTTGGCAAATAACGCTGGTGAAAACGTTAACTGGAAACTTTTAAACTTGGTGGTGTTAACCAAGGTGGACGAATGGTGTGCGATGTCGATGATATTCCCGAACGGCGTTGGTCGAGTCTTATCGATGGCGAAAGAGTGCATGAAAGGTGAGCGAAGGCGTTGGCGAATGTAAACTAGACGGCTAACAAGGTGAAGACGAGATTTGACCGTAGACGAGGAAGGAGGCGAACGAATACAGACCGGAGGATTTGATGCTTTGGCGAGATGTGACTACCAGAAAGGCGGGCGCTGGTTTTAACGGTAAATTGGTTAGCAAGTTTGGCGGACTATACCGAGCGATAAAATATCTGGCGTAGGATCGATGTGATTGATGCATCATTGAGAGGCGATGAAAGGCGTTTAAGGGCAAAACCGATTTAAAACGATCGTGGCGATAGATTCTTTAAAACTGTACGTCCATTCAATAAATCGATGAGTCGGACGAACGGCGGAAATGGCAGAGCAAGTTGGGCGATTGTACTAGGCACATCAGGCGAAGGTCTTGGGCGAATTAAGTAGGCGTGCTGGCCGATTTAGGCGGGCGAATGTATATACGAGGCGAATTTTGATAAATTAATGAGGACATTTAATTTTGCAGGATGGCCAAATGAATCGCAATATGATCTGCAAGATGGGTTGCTTAGGCGATGATAGACCAATCCGGTGGGTCCAGCCAGGGTAGCGCGGGGAAGGTAGCTTAAGGCGAACAAGTGCATGTAGCAACGGGATAACAAGGCAGAGAAGTAATGACGGCGGTGTGTCACGCGGCGTATCGCTGAACCGGTGATATTCGAGGCGATTATTCTGAGTGTTATATAGTGAACTGAATAAAATCATTCTTGGCGAAGAAAGTGTCCTTTCACAATGATAGTGATTAAAATACAAGTGATAGTGAGTGAAGTGAAAAGTGATAGTGTATCTTGACGACGCAACAACGACCCGACAGACACTCTTAGTACACGGACTGACTTAATTTGCAGAAAGATTGGGTTGGCACCGATACGAAAGAGAGACAGTGCACACACACCCCGCGACAGCAACAACACACAGACGACCTGGGAGAAAAGCGCCACGCGCTATCCCAGAACACTTGACGCAACCCCCTTTCTCTTAACGCCCGCCGAGAGAAAGGAGACAACGCGAGACGCGAGCGAACGTATGAGGCCCTGCCGGTAGGCAGGGGGTGGTGGAAGAGGATTCTCGGCTTTCACTTCTGCCAAGAAGCGCAAAAGGTGAAGCCAAAAATTCTGGGCCTGATACAATGTGTGTGTGTGTGTGTCAAGGTGAGTATACAGGGTGTTTCATTGGGAAAGGGCAATATTTTAACCCTATATAGAGGTCACCCAGGGGATCATAAAAAACCCATATACTATGGGTCTTGCGCCCTTTATAACCGAGTTACAGGGTGTTTTTTGAATTTGGCCAATTTTTTTCGACACCTATATCTTTTGAATCACTCAGTATATTTTTTTGATATTTGGCATAGATATTCTATACCTTTATGACAATTTATTGCCACATTAAAAAATTACAAAATCCAGGTCTGGATTTAGAAAAATTAATAAAATTTGACCGACCCTAAAACAACACCCTATACATCATATTTTTAAAAATTGAATTTCAAATTCAGAAAGAGCATAAAAAACTGAATGTATTCATCAACTTTTTATTTTCCCGCATGCCATTTTTCTACCAAAATTTAAACGTTAAAATGTACATTATGAGATTTTTGGTCCATGTAAATTGTAATTGAAGGGATTTTAATTATTTTTTCCTTAATAAAACCAGATTTACTTAACACTTTCATGGAAATTCCTGAAATAGATCTATTGAACTTGAATTAACATTCACATAAACCAATAAAAAATACAATTACAGATCCGCACTTAATAAAATTAAAATGATTTCATTTCATTTAATAGTTAATCATTGATTATTCAATTTTTACATTTCTACATGAGAAAATTCAAAACTTAACTAAGTAATTTACTAGATTTTTTAAAAAAGATACTAGAATAAGTATTCTTTTCCACACCACCAAGAAGTAGAACACAAGGCGCGTTTTTTAATGTGGTATCCCCAATAGGCCTAATCCACACGAACTGGCAAAAAGGAACAATAAATAAAAATTATGAAAAATAAACAAAAAATTAACAAAAAAAAAACTCTAAAAACAAAAGAAACTAGAAATTTGGTTTTTAACCAAATAATCATTTTCTACTAATTTAATATTAATTATAAATAACAAAATGATAACTAACAAACAACAAAAAAAAAACACCAGAAAAAACATTTGCCATTTTAACAGTTGCTCAAAATGTTTTCCATTTTGTTTGATACATAATCTAGCTTTCCTAATCAAGTGGCAAATAAATCTTCTAAGAACATTGCGATTGTTTTTTAATTCTTTAAAAGTGCTTACTAGGTAAATGTGTTCTATCTCTTGGTAGTGTGGAAAGGAGTACTTTTAGTATCTTTTTTAAAAAATCTAGTAAATTACTTAGTTAAGTTTTGAGTTTTCTCATGTAGAAATGTAAAAATTGAATAATCAATGATTAACTATTAAATGAAATGAAATCATTTTAATTTTATTAAGTGCGGATCTCTAATTGTATTTTTTATTGGTTTATGTGAATGTTAATTCAAGTTTAATAGATCTATTTCAGGAATTTCCATGAAAGTGTTAAGTAAATCTGGTTTTATTAAGGAAAAAATAATTAAAATCCCTTCAATTACAATTTACATGGACCAAAAATCTCGTAATGTACATTTTAACGTTTAAATTTTGGTAGAAAAATGGCACGCGGGAAAATAAAAAGTTGATGAATACATTCAGTTTTTTATGCTCTTTCTGAATTTGAAATTCAATTTTTAAAAAAATGATGTATAGGGTGTTGTTTTAGGGTCGGTCAAATTTTATTAATTTTTCTAAATCCAGACCTGGATTTTGAAATTTTTTAATGTGGCAATAAATTGTCCTAAAGGCATAGAATATCTATGCCAAATATCAAAAAAATATACTGAGTGATTCAAAAGATATAGGTGTCGAAAGAAATTGACCAAATTCAAAAAACACCCTGTAACTCGGTTATAAAGGGCGCAAGACCCATAGTATATGGGTTTTTTATGATCCCCTGGGTGACCTCTATATAGGGTTAAAATATTGCCCTTTCCCAATGAAACACCCTGTATAATGGGGGCCCGGTGGGTGCGCTCAGACCTTCTGAGTCCAGTTGGCACTGGACCCCTAGTTTGATCATCCGTCATGCGTGGTGGTGTCCGCCCCGCCGGTTGATAATCATCTATCGTCGGTGGTGTTGTCGGTCTTGCTACTTGACCATCATCTGTTGGTGTTGGCAAAGCGTCCATTGATTTGGTGATGGATGTTGCCTCGGGAAGATGTATCTGGCGTGGTCTAGATGGAGCAGGTTCGTCGCCCTTCAATTCCTGATTCTCTGATGCGAAGTGTGCTCCAGGGAATGCCCTGATTTGGTCGACGTGTCGCTTAAAACGCTTCTCTTTATAGCCAATCTCGTAATGAAGGTCTACGATGCGAGAAGCGATGATGCCAGGGAGCCATTTTTCCATCCTGGGGTTGCCTGATAGAAAATAGACAGATTGGCCTGCCATCAGTGTCTGGAATGTTGGATTCCTCAACTGTTGCTTCTCGCGCATCTTGGTATGGATATCTTCGGGCCTCATCAGATTAAGGCGGGTTCGGAGTTCTCGTCCCAGAAATAATTGTGACGGGGATTGCCCTGTAGTTGAATATGGAGCCTTCCGAAACTGGCGCAAGAACTCGTTCAGGTTAGACTGCAGGGTGCATTTGGTTGTGTTTCTAGCGTACAGAGCGTCTTTCACTGTCTGAACATAGCGCTCTGCCTGGCCATTAGTTGATGGATGGTATGG
The DNA here is from genome assembly GCA_918026865.1 of Phyllotreta striolata. Taxonomy (NCBI): domain Eukaryota; kingdom Metazoa; phylum Arthropoda; class Insecta; order Coleoptera; family Chrysomelidae; genus Phyllotreta; species Phyllotreta striolata. The sequence continues at coordinate 1,060,897 of OU900102.1, read as the reverse complement.
CGCTATGAATTTGTGGTATTTCACTCCACTTTTTTGTAGGAAGTCCTTGAACTCTTCGGCAATGAACTGCCTACCGTTGTCGGAGACGACCGTGACTGGGGAGCCATACGCTGCGAATAGGTTGTCTAGTAGTCCAATTGTTGCGGCTGCTGTCGTGGAAGTCGTAGTTTTGACCTCAAGCCACTTACTGTAGGCGTCTACGACAATAAGGAGCATGGTGTCGCCCACTGGGCCAGCATAATCTATATGGATGCGTTCCCACGGTGCTTTAGGGTATTCCCAGTGGTGGTCCCTATATTTAGGGGGCGCATGCGCGTGGGTTGCACATGTACTGCAGGTTTTGGCAATCTTTTAGATGTCGGCATCGATGCCTGGCCAGAAGGCGAAGGAACGTGCCATTCCCTTCATCTTGACGATTCCCAAGTGCGCTGTGTGTAGATCGTTGAGTACAATATCTCGTAGAACGGGTGGAACTACTACCCGGTGTTCGAACATCAGACAATTGGCGGCGAGTGTATACTTGCACTCTGGTGCCTTGATGTTGTGCCGGGCAAGGTCTTGGCCCTCGGCCAACTCTTGGCCAATCTCGCCAAGATGCTGGTCTTTACTTGTTTCTCGTGCAATACTCTCAGCTGTGACGACCAGCTGCCGGGTTTGGTTGACTGTAAATAGGTCGAAATCGTCAAAGTCATCCACCTCTTCCCTCTGCAGCGAACGGTCGTCATAGATGTTGTCGACTGTGGGTGGCGGTAGCGCCCTTGAACAATAATCAGCATTTGCATTTTGCTTCGACGCCTTGAAGATGATCAAATTGTGCAAGATAATCAGCGTAGTTGGCCATTCGACTAATACACAGCACTGGCAGGGACTTCCCCGGGTGCAGAATCTGCGTCATAGGTTTGTGATCAGTGATTAGTGTAAAATGTCGAGCATACAGGTAATAAAAAACTTCTGCGTCGCCCAGACAATTGCCAGTGCCTCTTTGTCGATCTGAGGGTATCTCTGCTCTGTCGCTGACATCGTCCGGCTGGCGTAAGCGATTCCGTTCCTGACCGTTCTTTTGCCGATGTGATAAAACCGCGCCCAATCCGGTTTTGCTGGCATCCGTTGCAAGCAAAAGTGGCAGAGCCGGATCGTACAGCATAAGGACCTGTTAAGGCGCCCTTGATGTCCTGGTATGCTCTGTTACCCTCTGGCGTCCAAACGATTGGATCGTTTCGCAGCATATCACTGAGTGGTCGATCCCTGGTGGACAGATTATGAATAAAGGCACTATAGTAGGTTGCCTTACCCAGGAACAGCTGGAGCTCCTTATGAGTTGCCGGTTTCAGAGCGTCGCGCACCGCTCTAATGTGTGCGTCGGACTTGTGGACTCCTGATGCGTCGATTTTGTGACCCAGAGCTTCTAGGACAGGTTCTGCCAAGCTGCATTTAGCTCTGTTGAGCTTCTGGCCGTGTTGGTGGAAGCGCTTCAACGTTGCATTGAGCGCCCCCATTAAGTTGTCGAAGCTCTCTGCATAAACAATCGTATCGTCGAAGAAGCTCACGACATTTGGAAGGTCCTTCAGGACTATATCCATTTGCCGCTGCCAAATAGCAGGAATGTTGGCCGCACCATACACTGCCCTAGTCGGTCGTATGAGGCCGTGAGTAGGGGTGTTTAGTGTAATGTTCTAATATTATTACTTATAGTATTTGGACTTAAGGTGGCATTTCAAACGAAGTGAATTAGCTAAACGTTTTATTTCCGTTGGTGGTTGAAATACAACTGACTTTTTATATTGGTTACAATAATGAAGTTTACAATGTGAATGGTTGTGAAAGAAGCAATTCAGCAATAATCAAAGTTCAACAATTTACCAAATAATCAATCGAACGACTATTAAAATTAGTGCACCGATTTCCGGTTGCGAGTGCATTGGACTTTGATCAGCTACCTTGCATTCTTCGATGGTATTAATTAATCAAAGTAATTGTGAAATAATTTGGAATTTAAAACATAGCATAATTATTCCATTACATCTTCCCCGTTGAACTAAAAAAAAAAAAAAACAAATTTTTTTTTTGTATTTTTTTTTTGTTTTACATATCGTAAACCTTTAACATTACATTATAATTATTGTTTATACATTTTTACCCTGTTTTTATGTATTTCTTTACATTTATTCCCAATACTTATTACTAAATTAACACCCTTATCTTGCACTACACTATAAGGTCCCTTAAACACATTTTCACTTTTACAAGTGTCCGAATCATTCTTAACTAATACCTTATCTCCTACATTATATTCTTTAAAACTACTATTTTTATCATAAAATTTTTCCTAGCGTCTTCTGCGGCTATTTGAAGTCTATATTTTAATTCGTAAGGGTAATCGTCAAAATTGTAAATAGGTTCTACTGATTTTTTCATGCTTGATGGTAAATTGCAATGTTTTCCAAAAACTAGCTCGTGTGGTGTATACTGTGTTTCAGTATGTACTGTATTGTTGTATGCAAAACACCAAAACTGGACCCACGAACTCCATGTGTCCTTATTTTCCAAAGTGTAAATTCGTAAAAAATTTCTTAAACTTTTATGGGAGTTTTCAATAGCACCTAATGTTTCATGGTGATATGGTGTCGAATTTAAGTGTTTTACATTTAAAATTTTGCACGTTTCGTTGAAAATATTAGACATAAATTCGGTTCCCTTATCGGTTAATACTTCTTCAGGTATTCCGTAACGCTAAATAAAATTTTGTACAAAAGCTTTAGCTACTACTTCCGTTTCTTTAGTTGGTAAAGGATAGCACTCGACATATTTTGATAAATCACACTGTAATGTCAAAATGTACTTATTACCATATTGATCTACTTCTAAAGGACCTACGATGTCCAAAAATACCTTCTGAAATGCATAAGTAGCTGTGCTTGTAATTTCTAAAGGTTGAGGTTTTATTACAGAGTGTTTACATTTTTGGCATTGATTGCACTTTCTTATAAAATTTGCTATATCTTTTTTCATACTATTCCCAAAATAACGCCTTTTAATATTATTAAAAGTGCGGTTTATACCTGCATGTCCACCAGTAGGTAATAAATGAAAGTCATTTATTATTAATTTTTGATTTTCTTTTTCGTTTACTAACATAACATTTTTGAGTATATTAATCTTTATTTTCTCTTTCTTTAACAATGGCGCATATTTTTTCACCGTTTTCAATAGTACTTCATTATTTTTGTTTTTTATTATTAATAATTCCGGAATATTAAATCTATGACATATGTCGATCAAGTTTCCCCACGTCTGTCCTAAGATCGGCGCAGTTAGAATATCTTGATTTAAATATAAAATGCTTAAGTCTTTATTATATATTATCTTATCTTTTACACGGATATTCATTAATGAGTTGCAACTATTTTTAGTTTCTTCTTTAAATTTTTCTTCTGTCAATGTTTGTAGTTGTACATATTCTTTATCAGGACACTTTATAAGTTCAACTATTCCAGGGTGATCAAGCCTAGTTTTGGTCTCACTTATAGACGCGTTCCAGGATTGTCGTCTATTTTTAATTGTTTGAGCTCTAGTTAAAGCATAAACTTTTAAAAAATCATTCATTTTCAATTCGTCAGATGTTATAGTTATTCGAGATAAAGCATCTGCCGTAACATTATCTTTACCTTTTACGCAATGGATTGTAAAATCATATTCTTCTAAAGTTAATCTAAATTTGGTTAATCGACTATTTGGGTCTTTCATGCCGAATAAAAATACTAACGGTCTGTGGTCAGTGAGAATTTGAAATTTTTTATTGAACAAATATGGCCTAAACTTTTTTACAGCCCATACGATGGCTAATAACTCTTTTTCAATGGTTGGGTAATTTTTCTCTGCTGCATTTAGAGAACGACTGGCATAAGCTACTGGTTTATGGTCAGAATTGGATAAAATTGCTCCTATAGCATAACCAGATGCATCTGTCCTTAATATAAATTGATTCGAGTCAGAAAAATCGGGATATGCTAATTTAGGTGGGTTTATTAATGCAATTTTTAATGTTTCAAAAGCTTTTTGACAATTGTCGGTCCAGTTAAATACGACGCCTCTTTTAGTTAAATTATTTAATGGACCTGTAATTTCCGTAAAATTCTTAATAAATTTTCGATATTAATTAGCAAAAGCCACAAAGCGTTTAGTTTCTTTACCATCTGTCGGCACGGGATAATTTTTCATGGCTTCGATTTTTTCAGGGTCTGGTAAAATTCCTTGAGAAGATACCACATGTCCTAAAAACAGTGTTTGTTTTTGTAAAAATTTACATTTTTTGGGATTTAAGTTTAGACGTAATGTTCTCAATCGGTTAAAAACTTTTATTAAATTTTGATTATGTGTGACTTAATTATTTCCAAAAACTATTAGGTCATCTAAATAAATGAGACATTTGTCATAATTTAGTCCCGACATAGCTATAGTCATAGCTCTTGAAAAAGAACTGGGACTTATTTTAAGACCCATTGGTAATCGCGTCAACTGAAATTGTCCTTGATCCGTTGTGAATGAGGTGTAAGGTCTCGAATTTTTATCTAAATTTACTTGGTAGTATCCCTGATATAAATCTAAATGTGAAAAATATACCGCTCCCTGTAATGAATCTAAAATTTCTTCAATGCTTGGAAGAGGAAATTTATCATTTTCGATTCTTTTGTTAAGTTCTCGGTAATCGACCACTATTCGGTATTGCTTATTGTTGGGGTTATCAGACTTTTTGGGTACAATTAAAAGTGGTGAAGACCATTCAGAGTTTGTAGGTTCTATAATATTATCCTTTAGCATCTCCTTGACTTTTGTATGAATTTCTTGTTTTTGAAATTGTGGTAATCGATATGGTTTGATATATGAAGAACAGACATTCGGTTGTAACCTAATTTTTTGTGTTGGTAAATTAGACACTGTAAATGGGTCGTTTTCTAAATAAAATACATCTGCGAATTTCGCACATATTTTGTGTATTGATACGATTTCTTCTGAAGACATTCCTTCAGTTTTTATCAAGTCTAGCACTATCAACCCTATTAACTGAATTAGAAACTTCTGAAAATTTAAAAATATGAAATTCCGATACATCTTTAAATTTTGGTTTAAAATTTTTTAATTTAACCTCATTTTCAGTCACATTTAAAATTTTAACCGGTAGCTTATTATCTACGGACTTAACTAATGTTCTTCCAACAAAAACACCTTCACATACCTGTTCAGGTATAATAACACATTCATCTATACATTCTGTTGAAAAATAAGCAATTGTTTCACACCTTGGCGGAATTGTTGTGTAAATATTATACTGCGATTCTAGTGGAATAATAATTTTCTTATTATTTATAGTAAGAGTGAAATTAAATGCTTAATAATCTAAAGTAACTGAATATTTAACGAAAAAATCTGATCCCAGTACTCCATTTACTTGGGTTTCAAAGTCATTTATTACTTGAAATGTATGTTTTATATTTTGCCCTTGACCTACGTTAACTGTTAAATTCGTACTACCAATCGATCTTGTCGAGCCAGCAATACCAATTATTTTTATTGTATTTGCAGTGTTTACACTCCCTATATCATTTATTACAGAATTAAAAATTACGCTAAGCGATGCTCCACTATCTACTAAAAATTTAAGTTCTTTTACTCCAACTCTCATTCGTACAAAATTTAACCCATTCATACTAAAAATATTCTCCGAACTATCAGTTTTGGTTTTCGTCACGAAAAAACCGGTCTCGAAAATTATCTTCAACTGGTGTGTTAGATAAATTAACTAATTCGTCATTATCTGTCATTGTATACATTCGTTGGTTATTATTGTAGCGTTGATTAAATTGTCTAGGAGGACCTGAAAATCCGCGTCTTTGATTATTATTAAAGTTGTTCGTTCTGGCGCGACCTCTAAACGAATTTTGAAAATTGCGTCCGTTATTAAAGTTATGATTATTTCCTCGATTTTCATGTCTATTTAAACCTCGTACATTTCCGCGTGTATATCTATTTCCTCGGAAAAAATGTAAGCGTTGTGGTTGGGAATTTGTATTACAAAGTTCCTCTTCTTTCGCGCATACTATAGCATCTTTTAATTTGTCATAGTTTCGAGATTTTACTATTGTCTTTATATTATTGTCACGTAACCCGTTTGCAAAAGCGTTGATTGCCAATTTTTCATTAGTTGCGGTCAATATCCGCGCTTCCTCGTCAGTATTAGCTTGTGTGAGTGTTAAATTTATCATGAGGTCCTCAATGGATCTACCATACTGCTCAATAGATTTATTATTTTGTCTGCATTTATGCAACTGATCCGCCAGAGCCGCTGACGATGACTGTTCCCACGAACATTATAAAAATGTTCTAAAAAAGGCTGAAGGATGGAATCAAATTGCCGAAGATCTAAATATAACAAGTAAGCATCCTTTTTGTGAAATAAACTTTTGAAATTAAAATTTAAAATAAAGCATAGATACATATTTATTTCAGATAATTTTGTGATATTTTATGGTGCGTTGTTTCTTCTTTCAAAGTAATCGGCAAAATGCTCACGAACTTGAATTGCAGCTGCGGGAAACCTTCGCTTAGTTGATGAAGTTTCTACAAACGCGCGTATAGGCTCGACATTTTTTTGAGTTTCTGTAGGTGTGCACTCTTTGCCATTATTTTTTATTATGTAATTGTGCAAACAACAAGCAGCTTTTACAATATCAACCGCAGTCTCAATATCTGCCTCTATGGGTCTTAAAAATATTCTACATTACATTGCCAGTATCCCAAAAGCATTCTGCACTACACGACGTGCACGGCTGAGATTCGTATTGAATTGTTTCTTTCGTGCATTATTTATAACCCCTTGTTTAGGGAACGGCCTCATTAAATAGGTTTGGAGTGAAAAACCTTCATCGCCTATAAAAACATGAGGAACCGGGGTGTCCGTACCTGGCAGTGGCTTCGGCGGTAGAATAGTTTTCCCATCAATGTATTTTCGGAAAAAAACTGCTGTCACTGTGTCGCCCGTAACTTCCGATATCAACTATCAACTACAATAAACTTGTAGTATGGATCAACAACTGCTAGAAGAACGAGGGAAAAATTTCATTCTGGGCATTTCAATTTGACATGTTTTCCATCAATGCTTCCAACGCAGTTCGGAAATCCCCAAAGTTGTGAGAATCCTTCCTCAGATTTTTTCCATATTTCTGAGATAGGTTTGGGTAAATATGTTTGGTGTAGATTATGCCAAATTTCTCGGCCCACTTCCTTTACAATATTAGCGACAGTAGAACGTCCCAAGCGAAAAGAGAAAGCAAGCGTCTGATAAGTGTCGCCGGTAGCCAAATATCTGAAAAAAATGATTTATAAGTTATAAATTAAATACAATATGAATTTTTCAAGTGTGAGAAAATTAAACTTCGTTTCAGATGAAGCAGCAAAATCAAAATTGAAAAATTTGCGTGATTCCTATATGAGGTTCAAGAAAAGTGTAAAAGGTAAAACCGGGCAGGCCAGAAGATATTCCAAGTGGCCATGGAGCAGGCAAATGTCATTTCTAGATACGACTCTTCAATATCGTCCGACATCTAGTAATATATAAGTTGAAGATGAAACAGAATCATCAAACCCTCCGTCGCCTTCCGTTTCTATGACCCAACGAGTTGAACCAGCCCCCCTCATCACTTGAAATGCTTCCTCCACCTCCACCTAAGAAGAAATCGAAATCTTCATCAGACTCAGAGGTCGACAAGGTTCTTAACTATTTACAAAACAAAAAATCAGAGGTAAAACAGATTGACGGCATAGACCACTTGTTTTTAAGTTACGCTGCGACATTTAAAACATTCTGTCCCAAAACTCAAGCAAGGTTAAAACTGAAACTTGCTACAATCTTCTCAGAAACTGAAATGTATAAGATTCTACAACAGGAGGTATTACAGACAACATCGTCAGGATTATCATGTGGATATGAGGCACAGGCAGGGATTGACAACGTTCAACAATACTGAAACACCAGACGAGTATAGCAGCATGGGACCATCCTGCAGAAATAGTACATTTAATTTTGATTGCAATTAATAATATTAATATTAAAAATAATAAACATTTTTGCTCAATCAAATTATTAATTGTAAATATATTATGTTACTTACCTTAGACAAACGGCTAGCCTTTGTCTAGTTTCAATTGGTTTTCTCCAATTCGTTGTGCACTTTTCAATTCTTCAATTTCACTTTTTAAAACAGTCTCGCGACATGCGAAGTTATTTGAAAAATCTATCTTCATCCGACTCCAATTCCATGCATAATCGGTGATATTCACAAAATTCTTCTCTTTTCCTGTTAATTTCATGCACCCAGCATCGTCATTTTTTCTTTGCTCTTTGCAAAGCAAATACCAGAAGGAGTTGTTCTTCGTCTGGGCTCATATGTACCACTTTTCACTACAATGAGGCGGTCGTACCGAAACGCTTACACAAAATGTCGCTTCCTATGTGACGTCTCCATACCCCAGATCGTCGCGACGATCGCCGTATCGCTGCCCGCCGCGACAGACCGCTTTCTGTCTGCCCGAGCCTTTATGCTTAACAAACTTCATTAACAGAAGAGGACGACCAAGGCACATTTATTGTGACGGAGGGTGTTGTGTTGGCATCACTGTCAACGATTTCAAGTTGTCATACAAATGTCAAGTCAGTTGTCAATTTAGATTTCAAGTACCGATAATAAGGTTATATCACGTTACAACATAATTCGTGTTCGTTGTTTAGTTGTTAATAAACGTTAACTAAAGTAATTTCAACATTAATTCAATAACCAAGTTTACAATAATTGGCGACGAGGATGGGATAAACAGTTACGTTACATCAAAATGGATCCAGAACAATTTTAATCGTTTCTAACCACTTTCTAGCCACGTTTCAAAACACTTGACTCAGTTAGTGTTGCGAGTGCCGCAACAAAATATTCAAGATACATTCTCCAGTGTTTCACCTTTTGAGGCATACGATGCACACAAGGAAAAATTTTCCCGTTATCTTGAAAGGTTCGAGAACTATTACATAATGAAGAAGATTACGGAGGAAACCCAGATTGCTCAATTATTATGTGTAAGTATAGGATCAACACATTACAATAAATTAGCTGCTTTTTGTAAAAACCAGGGGAGTAGGCAGGGATGTTTTAGTTATAAGAAAGGGTTGTGAGATATAGCAGCCTTATATCGGTAGTAAGTGGAAAGCATTGGTGTAGGCAGCGGTGGTTTCATCTATAAGATAATTAAAATAACTAATCCGCATGGCGACAAAAAATTGTTGAATTGACGGAATGCAATTAAGTAAGCCACACTCGCAATAGTTGCAATAAATGTATTTAATAATTTCACAATATAAAAAAACCAATAATCGACAAGAATCGATGCGATCACCAACTACAAAATGTTGACCACGCACCCCCGGCTCAGGGACACCCTGACCAATCAGAAAGTACTGTGTGGAAGAAAACCCACTAGTGGAGGGTGAAGTACTTAATGTGGGTACATAGGGAAAAAAATAGAGAGAGTACGGAGTGCGGAAATAAGCTGGTACAAGTACAGCTAAACCAACGGGTTGTCGGTTATAATAATAGTGCCGGTCCCTGACAAGTATCAGGAAACGGGTCGAATCGAGTGAACCAGAGGAGGACGTATTAGCGAGTGTATGAGTAAATATTGTGAGCAAAGTACGACGGTCAAACTGTAGCTACACATTCGTTCTGAACCAGGGCTTGCAGCCAAAGTGAGTCAATTTCTATTTTCCTCGTAATTCGAAGAAGGTCTATCTTAATTATACCCGCTATCGAGTATTATAAAGGTCTGGGTGCTAAGTCTCACCACCCTTAAAAGTTTTAATAGTTAAGGTCGTTCATCAGCTGGTCCAGTGAGGCTCATAGTCAGTTAGACTCGAAAGCGGTATCAATTTGTTGTGCGTTATTACGAGAGGTTGCATCGAATTTCATATCCTTAGATAAATGTATGAGTAAAATTTCGAATCTCGTACCAGGGCGCAACGGCAGTTGCAATTTTTCCTTACATGTAACTTTTGTTTATATATTTGTTTGCGTCATTTATTACTAGTTTTTTTCTTGTCGTTGTTTTCACCGTCAATATACCAAATTTTTAAGTTACTTGTTTCTTTTAATTTATCGCCTTGAGACTACAAAAAAAAAATCCGTCCACACTTAACAGCTCAGCGACGGTCGAATCCCGTTACAAATCGCACAAAAGAATAGTCGAAGTAGGAGAAACACCGACGGCTACTACATTTTTTAGGACCTGAAAAACCTGTTAAAAACCTAAACTTAAAAGAACTCACCAGTTTATTCGGAACAATGCTGACACCGAAGAAGAATGTCGTAGTTGCTCAACACTACTTCCTGAATGTTTTTCAAAGCGAACATCAATCTATATCCGAGTTCGTTGCAGCACTTCGAGACAAATTGGCAGATTGTGAATATACAATTACATGTAATTGCAGCGAAACGATATCGATTGCTGACGTTTTTCTAAGAGCCCAATTCATACGAGGATTACGTGATAACTGGATAAGGGAGAACATTCTACAGTCCAATTTAACTACGTTTGATGAGATTTTAACAAAAGCGATAGGTCTAGAAGCGTCTAAGATAGACAGCAGAGAATTGGTTCAATCGACAAGTTCTATGAGTACGAATAACTTCAATTCTAGCACGTACAATGTAAATAAAGTGCAGAACTATAAAGAAGATGCATAGTTATATAGATGCAGATTATAAAGAATTAGGTCTTGAAAATATGTGTATTCGATGTGGATGGAATAACCACCAAATTCAAGATTGTTGAGTAAATAAAAATAAATTACATTGGGGTCGAACCCCGTTACAAATCGAACAAAAGAATAGTCGAAGTAGGAGAAACACCGACGGCTATTACATCTGGTGATCCGGTTTTCGGGATTTAAATTTTTTCTGTTGTTCTCACGATAAACTCACGGACTATCGCAATATATCATATTGCAAAATATAGTCAAACTATAGAAATTAATAATCGACGCGTAAGCTTAGCACAGGGCAACGACTTAAAGTGACAGATTACAGTTTAGTAAAGCGAATAGACAAATAATTATAGGTCACTGGGTCAAGGAAAATAAAAAAATAACAAAATAAAATTAATAACGGTTGCATTACTTTTCAGCATAAGGTAGGTGATTTCTGTTTTTCTCTTTTCAATTTGGTTAGAAGCTTATAAGTTAGACCTTCTTCAGTAAATATGTCACTCAATACTAACTTGCAAAGAACACCGCCAAGGTCAAATACTGAGGGAAGTGCGGGTGCTTCGGCAGTTCCCCCACAGGAAATAGAGTATAAGACCAAGTTCATCACGGTACCGGCGAACCAACCACTAGATGTTATCGCTGCAACAATGTCGGATTTTACAGGAAGGGACGCGGCTAGGTACTTCGAGAAACTAGAACAACGCGCTAGGTTAGATAATTGGACAGAAGCAGATACATTAGAGTTGTTAAAATTTAAATTATCAGGGGCAGCGTACGACTTCTTTAAATCGGAACCGATTTTAAACACTTTAAATTATTTGGGACTTATAGATAGATTAGTACGTAAATTCACACCCAAAACGTTGCCAGGGGACAGCTTGCTGAAGTTGAGTAATTGCTTGCAAAGACACGACGAAAAAGTCGAAAATTTCGGTACCAGACTACGACTACTAGTAGCAAAAGTTCTAGAAGACGACTTAAGAGGTGCGAGACCAGATGAATACCCAGGAATGGATGACGAGGAGATGAATGACGATTTAATACTAAACCAATTCAAATTGGGAGCAAGGAAGGATCTCATGAGAGAAACAGGCGTACTACTACTGAAGGAGCCGAACCTGACCCTAGAAAAGGCCGAAGAAATCCTATCCTTACAAGAAATAAATCTAATGCTAATCCAGGGAAAAAGCCAAGGATCGAGAGTAGCATTCTTTGAAGACGGAAACAGGAGTTGCTACAACTGCGGAAAAAAAGGACATTTAGCCAGAGACTGCAGAAGTCAACCCGCATACCAAAGTAACACGAGAAGAAATGATGTATGCTTCCATTGCAGAAAAGGTGGACACTGGACAAGAGACTGTCGCTCACAGACCGGAACAGGAAAATAGAAACGAACAAGAATACCACCCTAGGAGATCGAACAATCGTCAATCTAATCAAGAAGAAACCAGGGAATTTCAGCGTCAAACTTCACCCAACAGAAACAACTACACCGGTGCAAGACCAAGACAATGGAGTAGAGAAATAAGACCGTCGCAATCAGAAAATGGAAACAAGTATGATAGGGATTGGAATGGCACAAACTCTAATATAGGGGAAGAAGGAGCACATGTTCACAACAACAAAACAAATATTATACAATTCTACATAGATAGCGAAAACACGAATACCAAAATCACATGCAAGCAAATTACAGACAACCAGCGCCTTACATCATAATATTGAGGGTCAATGGTATTAGAAGGTCGTGTATGATCGATACGGCAGGAGCGTACTCTTTGATAAAGTCATCGCTAGTACCAAAAGAAGACATAGATACATCAATAACAGATAGCATTAGCCTAAGAGGAATCACAGATCACGAAATCGGTATCTATGGATCTATAAAAGTTCTACTGTAAGGTGAAGAAGCACAAAATGCGGAAGAAACTGAATTCATCGTGTGCGAGAATGAAATATTAGGAGAAGTTTCAATACTACTAGGCAGAGATTTTCTGGTCGAACAGGAAGCAGTAATTTCGTACGAAAAAGATCCAACAAATAAAATCTGGGGACAATATTTACCGCTTTTAAATGCAGGCGAAACGGGGGACATCAAGAATATCTAAATCTAAACCAAAAACAAGCAAGGAAGAATGGACAATATGGTTAGAAAAACTGAAAACCTTTATGACAAAGGCAAAACAACAACCAAAAATCATGATTCAGACCCCCCGAGATATTCAGATTAATAACACAATAAAAGAAGAACTAACTCCAGATCAGAGAAAAAGAAAAGTGGACTGTCAAGAAGAAACTGTTATAATTCAGACATCGTATTAGATGAAGAATTATTACTACCAGCAAGAACCAAGACTATAACAAAGGCAAAAGTCAAGAAAACGCTAGCAGGAAAATCCTTAGTGTGTGAATCTCAGGAAAACGGCCAAACATTCGTCCGAATAGCTAATTCCATTGTCCCAAATAAAGAAATGATCCCGATTAGAGTAATTAATGCATCGCAAAAGGACTTAATTGAAGAAAGGAAAAAATTGAAGAAAGGCGAAAAGATCGGACTAGCTTTCCAATGCGACGAGGAACAAACCCCTCCTCAAATAAGAAAATCGGAAACGATCGCTAAATTCGATGTAACCAACAGTGATTGGATTCATAAGGGATTCGAACTGAGCCACATTCAAGACGAAGTACGACAAGATCTGATTAAAGTCATTCAAAAATATCACCATTTATTGATGGTGACGATGATGAAATTTTAACCAGCACGTCCAAGGTAAAACATAGTATCACACTCGAGCCAGGCACACAACCCATCTGCAAAGCGCCGTACAGAATCCCATACCAACAACGAGAAACGCTAAAGGAAGAAATAGACAGACTATTAGAGGCAAAAGTAATCCGACCATCATCCAGCCCTTGGTCAGCTCCCATAGTGTTAGTTGTAAAGAAGAAGTCAGACGGAACAGAAAAAGTCAGGATGTGTATAGATTATAGGGGTCTCAATACAGTAACAAAGAAAGAATATTACCCGCTACCAAACATTACGGACTTATTGCAAGGGTACCAAGCTGGCGAAAATACCTTATTCTCAGTAATAGACGTTGCAGAAGCCTACCACCAGATCGACATGGAAGAGAACGATATACCACTAACAGGATTCAGTACGTACCAGGGACACTATGAATATACGAAAATGCCATTCGGCCTAGTTAACGCGCCAGCAAGCACAACTAGGTGAATGAATAAGATAGAAAGCTAAGCATAAAAGAATTAAGCATGTGTGTAAGACCGTCTTAAACTGAAAGAATATTATAAAGAATAAAATGAATAAATCTCAATACAACAAGCTCCACAATCAAATTCGAAAATTGATCGGAATACGAGCATAATAAGACAAATAGGGAATCAATACAGAATGGGTATAAAATAAAACAAGGGAATAGAAAAAATAAGAAAGTGTCCAGTTATCACAGATAATTGTAATTAGTCAATGAATTTAATTTTAAGGGAACCGCTGATAACGACGATTAAATAAGTTTCTAGATAATTAGGCATCAAAACTACATATGTTCTGTTACCGTAAACAGGTACCGTACCAAATTTAACCAAGGGCCGAAAAGCAGCAGCGCCAAAGGGAACCTGGATATCAGGAAAACTACGACGACAATGTATCATCATCATCAAACTATTGCCTTGGCTTACGTAGTGTTCGTTATAGTGTTAAGTTCGGGAATGACAAATACGCGAATGACAAGGACGCGTATCAAGCTACGAAGATACAGGTTCAAGTGATACAACGAAACGAATTCACCCAGCAGAAAGTTATGGCCTGCCTAGAGATTACAAGGATAATTTTTTATTGTGGCATGCACAGCCACACTTCTATTGTAAAAGGAGGAGTGGATACTTATGTACACAAAATATGAACTGAACAATGTAAAGAAGTTCGCAGATACAAAACGCTAAATTTGTATCACAAGATAATAGGAAATATACTAATGAATGGGACCACCAGGTCGTCCACAACACTCTTTGGTAAATTAGAAAACAACGGAACCTGCAAGGGAGTGACATACCAGGAAAACGATCAAACATGGGAAGATGTCATCGTAACGGCAGCCGTAAAAATTACCACACTAGATTACACCGCAACAATCAACTTAGAAAATGACGAGATTCATTTGAGAGGAGGAGTAACTTGTCCCTTCATACCAGGTTACTGCTTCGATTCAACCATAGGAGAAGTCACATGGGACAATCTCAACGCGCAGCACTGTGAGGATAAATTAAGTCAATTATTCAGAGGAGAAGCCGAGAAGATTACACACAGGAGTATAAAGGAAGATATCATTGTCGTCCAAGAAAGTGATAAACTGTTCGCAATGACGTTGAAGAAGAAGACATTTGTTTGCGGTAGAGAACTATGGCAGACAGAACATCCCCGAATACTTATAGGAATTAAGGATAACAAAGTAGACGCAAAAATGGATTTGCTTCCTCAAAACGTGAATTTACTTAGCTACGTAAACAGCAAATTTTCATACATTGAACAAGCTTACAAAAGAGATATAGATAGAGTATACATAGATACAGTACATAGAAGATGTTTACTGAAACGTGAACTAATGAAAAATAGATTATTAATGGCACCGATTCTACCCAATGCAGTGAACCAACTACTACAGCACAAACAGGGATTCACAGGAAGAGTACTGGGAGAAGTTCTATACATCATGAAGTGTGTACCCAAGTCAGTGACAATAAGACGGACAAATAAATGCTACCACGAACATCCAATAGAGGTAAACAACAACTCCAAATTCCTATTACCAATAACCAGAATAATCCAGGACTACGCCGAAGAAGTAAACTGCAACAACTTAATACCCCCTCTCTACTACATAGACGGCCAATGGATAGGTCTATCGCCAGATCCAAGGATAGCTACCCCTCCAAAGCAGTTAGCAATAGATGAAGAGATGCTCATAAATTTTGCTCCCATCCAGCCACTAGGCGCTAGTGGGCTGTTTTCTCAGGAAGAAATCAAGGAAGTATAACATGGTGGGCATGGTTTTCAGATCTGGGTAATATTATAAGCGGCATTCTGGGAATCTACCTCTTCTACAGAATGATACAGTACGGCCTCAGCGTATTCCTAAATACCCTTCGGATATACCAAACGATAGGTTGCGGTATCGAAATAATTGCTGGAATAGGATCAAGTCTAACAGCATGGATTTTGCACGTCTACCACCAAAAACAAAAAAGGACGGCAGATATTTCAGACCAACAGATGCAGGAACTAGTACCATCCCCAGAGATTCAAAGAGTTGAATCACATTGGACCAAGTCTCAATCGAGGATAAATACAAACACGTCGGCAACAACAAGCGCTTAGGACTTAGGACAAAACCAGCAACTGAAATCGCGTAATCGAGTGTTTACAAAAACAGTACCGTAGGCCAAGTCGAGGCAATAGTCGCCGACAATAGTGCAAATGCGAAAAAAAAATGTGCTCGTCAGCAAACTGCGGTATAGGTCAGTGCTAAAGTGTGCCGCGGATAATGTAACGCGAGTCATATTACGACATCATGTTAATTCCTTTTTTATCTTGTTCTCACACTTGTAACATTAGTAGTTCATCTTAGATTAACTTCCTTTTAAATTGTCAATTTTGCAGTTTCTATTTTTTCAGGTTTAACAAACTTTTATTTTCTAGAATGTTCTTGTTCAATTTTGATTAGTTGCAAATTTTATTATTTTAGTTGTAATTCAAATTTTTAGTTAGTCTTTATTTGCCAATCGTACTTGTAACACTTTTCTGAAATAAAAATCTTTTTTAAAACACAAATCTCATTTGTGATTATTTAACTGGCGCTGCGAACAGGATACTGTCGATAGATCGAGAAACAACCCCTTCTGTGTGGTAAACGGCTACTTTTTCTGTCAAGAAATTAAGACGGTATTTCGAACATTTTAAAAGACAATCGGCAAGTGTTAAGAACCGTACGTGTTGTGCAAAGAAGTTAACTCCGGCCCAATTTTCCTTCAGTGAAGACAAGGTCGTCAAAAGAAAAGGCTCCAATTCCTTCAGAGAATTTCGAGACAAGGAAGAAGCTCACAGATGATCCTTCAAAGCATCCTCCTGTGTCTTTTTTCCTTTAATTTTAATTATCAGCTAATTCGAAGTTAAAGTATTTACGAATTTACATTATTCGATAAAAAGCAACAAATAAGGTTGACTTTATAAATATTTTAAAGGATAATTTTTGAAAATAATTTCCATTATAATTTCGGTGACTGATATCTTTTCAGTTTCTATAATAAAGTTTTATGTTATACAATCGTGATCGATCTAGATCTCCAGTTAACATAGAAATTCGTTCGACCAATTCTGATTCAGACGATTCTTCAGTAATCGAGATGGTGAATCAAATTTCTCAAATTGAATTATCAATGGCAAATAACCTGGTACCTACGTACAGTGGTGGTTCCAAGGATTTAGCATATTTTATTAGACAATCAGAAAAATATTTGACATTATTGAAAACTACTGATAATGCTTTATTCAATTCACTCTTATTAGAACAAGTTAAGGCAAAACTTTCTGGTCCTGCCAGAGATGTAATAATAAATATATCATATAATGATTGGGAAAGTCTCAAAAGGGCACTTACTGCACGTTTTGGTGACCCAAGATCGGAAGAGCTATTGGCTCATGATTTAAATACTTCAATTCAAGTTCCCCCTCAAACCTTTTCAGAATTTCACGATGAAATATCACAAAAATTACAGATTTTAAAAGAACACTTGGCTATAAACTCAGAAAATGAGGATGTTAAATCGAAATTTTCAGTAAAATCAATCAAAACCACATACAACGGCAATTTTAGTTGTAAATATCCTCTTTTAGAAGAATTTGGCATATTACATACTTTTGACATGTTTATTGTACCTTGGCATGAAAGATTTGTTGCATTAATAGGCAGTCAAGATTTTGAAAAGTTAAAAGCATTAATTGATTATGAAAATCACATATTAAAAATAAAGGACGTTAAAATCCCATTTTACTTTGAAATTAATCCTTCTTTCTTTACCCCTTACTCTGAACTTTTGTGTAACTCAATTTTAAACATACCAGTAAACATTGATAACGCTCCTGTCATTATCCCAGAAATAAAACTTGATCACATAGTTATACCTGAATGTATAAGTAATGCACATGAGGGATAATGTCAAATCCCCATCGAACAAAATATTTCATTAAATAATATCTACATAAATTTCTACGAACCAGTAAGAGTTCAACCATTGTCAAAATTTCAAGAAATCGAACCAGATTTTAACTCTACGAATAATATCGATATTTCAAAATTACTTCGTACAGATCACCTTAACCCCGAAGAAAAGAATTCTATAATAAATCTTTGCAAGAAATTTAAAAACGTATTTTATAATGAAAATTCAGATTTAAGTTTTACCCACGCTGTAACACACCACATTAGAACTGTCGACGAAATTCTCATTTATCAAAAATCATATAGATATCCTTATCATTTAAAACAAGAAATACAAGAACAAATTCAAAAACTTCTAGATAACAAAATTATTAAACCCAGTATTTCACCATATAGTTTTCCAGTTTGGATAGTCCCAAAAAAGATGGACGCAAGCGGAAAAAAGAAATTTCGTATGGTGATAGATTATAGAAAGCTTAACGAAAAAACTATCGAAGATAAATATCCACTTCCTCGCATTGACGAAATACTCGACAATCTTGGAAGATGTACCTATTTTTCGACTTTAGATTTAGCACAGGGTTTTCACCAGATTGAGATTCATCCTGAGTCTGCTGAAAAAACAGCATTCACTGTTGATAACGGTCATTATGAGTATACTCGAATGCCATTTGGCCTCAAGAATGCCCCTGCGACTTTTCAACGTGTCTTGGACACAGTTCTTCGCCCCTATTTATACAAATCATGTTTCGTTTATATGGACGATATCGTAATATTTTCTAAGTCTCTTCAAGGCCACATTATTCATATCAAACAAATTTTTACCGAATTAGAAAAATACAATTTAAAAATTCAATTAGACAAATCTGAATTTTTAAGAAAAGAAGTAGCTTTCTTAGGTCACGTTATAACTCCTGGCGGTATTAAACCGAATCCAGATAAAATAAAAGCAATTCAAAATTTTCCCTTACCAAAAAATGAAAAACAAATTAAATCTTTTCTTGGCATGCTATCATATTATCAAAAATTCATTAAAAACTTCGCAAAAATTACACATCCCATAAATAAATATCTCAAAAAAGGTATAAAGTTAGATTTCAACGATCCGGAATATTTAGACGCTTTCGAAAATTGTAAACAATTACTTTATAATTCTCCTGTTTTAGCATATCCAGATTTTTCAAAAACTTTTACTTTAACGACAGACGCTTCTAACATAGCAATAGGCAGTGTACTCTCACAAGATTCACATCCAATTGCATTTCATTCAAGAACTTTAAATTCAGCCGAAAGAAATTACGGTACCATAGAAAAAGAACTTTTAGCTATTATTGACAGTTGTAAACATTTCAGGCCCTATTTGTTTTCGACAAAATTTATTATTGAAACGGATCATAGACCACTTGTTTGGTTACATTCCCTAAGAGAACCAAATCAACGATTAATTAGATGGAAATTAAAACTTGAAGAGTTCGATTTTGAAATTAGATATAAGAAAGGAAAAGAAAATTATGTTGCTGATACATTATCCCGAATTGAACTTAATGCACTAGATAGTAAGAAAACAGATGAACCCAAAATAAAAATAATTAGTAATGATATCATTGTACCCCCAAGAAATACAGCTAAGAAAAATTTAGATATTCTCAAGAAAGACTATGATGATATAGACCTTTTATCTCTTCTTCCCAGAGTAAACTCTGATTCAAACCTTTCGCTTACATTTAGTGAAACCGACAAAATTTTAAATTCAGAATCAAATAGCATCAATCCTGATGGTTTAGATGATCAAGGAAGCAAAGCTTCCGGAGAAACTAGACATTCTTCAAAAGAGAATCCAATTTTCGGTTTTCCGATTTCTGACAAATCTTTAAATACGGCCCATTTCCAAATAATTTTAAAATACGGTGATAAAAATGATATAGATTATACAAAACCTTTTGGTAAAAATCGATATACTTTCACATTTAGAAAAGGATCAGACGAAACAACTATAGGAAACATGTTTTTAGAAATCATAGATCCTACAAAACGTATTATATTTATTGTAAAGACGATAATCTCATTAATATTGCATCTAGGGAATGCTCAAAAATATTAGAATCAAATATTAAAATTATTAAAACCAATGTCTTCCTAAAGATATTTTAAGTAAAGACGAACAAATTCGAATAATTTCCGATCATTCAGAAACTCATAACGGCATAACTGAAACTGTGAAACATTTACAATACCTTTATTATTTTCCAAAAAATCAAGAATTAGTTACTAACCATATTAATAAATGTGAATTATGTTTAACGTCAAAATACGATAGGAACCCTAGAAAAATTCCATTTTCAGGACCTCTTATTGCAAAACGACCATTCGAAATTTTACACATTGACATTTTCCACAGTTCGATTTCAACTAATTCGATACAAGAAATGTCTTCTTCGACGAATAATCACGCATACGGCCTAAATCAGTTAGTAACAATAGTTGTCTTATTCGAAATTGCAGACACCGATAAATACATAATTTGTGTTCAACTCAATGGCAAAACCCAACAATTCGAAGTAGATTCCGGGGCAAAATACTCATTTTAGCTAAAGATAAATTCGAAAAACTCAATTTAAGCATTCCCTTGGAAGAATCAAAGATTGCATTTAAATCATATTCCGGTAACGTTATTTAATCCTTGGGAAAAGTATCTGTAAACGTCAAATACGATAATAAAGAAATTATTGGTGAATTACACATAGTACCGAATGGTCATGATGCCTTGTTCGGGCGACAATAGATTAGAAACTTAGGAGTGGAACTTTAGGGTTTGGATAGGAAAATGCACGAGACACTTTCAATTAACCAAGTACAAACAATCGATTTTATCATGGAAAAATACTCTTCAATTTTCAAACAAGAAATTGGGTGTGTTCCGGGACATGAAATAAGTCTTCAACTTCGAGAGGGAGCCACACCTATCTTCAATAGAGAATGATGCGTTCCTTATGCACTTCAAGAACGAGTGGGTAAAGAGTTGGATAATCTTCTGGCGAATGAGATCATCTCTCCTCTTACCACGACAGATTGGGGGTTTCCGTTAGTGGTGATACCAAAAGAGGATAGAGGAGTACGCCTTTGTGTTGACTACAAATGCGGGGTTATCGAGAGATTAATCCAGGTGAACTTTACAATTCGAAGAATTGATGATATTTTTAATAGTCTTCGAAATTCGAAATATTATTGTGTTCTGGACCTCTACAAGGCGTATTTGCATTTCAAGGTGGATGAACCAAGCAGTTTAATTCAAACCATTTCGACTCACAGGGGCACATATCGAGTAAACCGCCTTAGTTTTGGAATTAAAACTGCCCCCTTGGAGTTCAACAAGAAGATGTCACAAATTTTATATGGATTACCCAAAACTGAATTCTATTTTGATGATATCATCGTACACGGAATAACAAAAGAAGAATGTACCAAAAACCTTGAATTATGTCTTCAACGACTATCTCAACACGATCTTCATCTTAATAAAAATAAGTGCGCGTTGTTCAAAGAAAAAATCGAATTTCTGGGACAAGTGATTCAATTAAATAAAATTAGCAAGTCTCCGCAGAAGATTAAAGCCGTTCAAAAATTACAATGTCCGTCGAATGTAAAGATTTTAAAAGATTTCTGGGACTCATTACCTATTATTCGAGATTTATTCCAGATTTTTCAACATTGTCTTATTCATTGAGATGCCTGTTAAAGAAAAATAGTAGATGGGTATGGACTGCCGGATGCGAGGCAGCTTTTCTTAAGTTGAAAAATTAAATCTGTAGTGATCGTGTTCTCACACCATTTGATCCGGCACTACCGCTTATTTTAACAACGGATGCTTCGCCAACAGGAGTTGCTGCTGTCCTGAGTCATTTCGAAGAGGGACTAGAAAAACCGATTGCATTTTCTTCGAGATCGTTAACAGAGTCCGAAAGGAATTATAGCCAGCTTGATCGCGAAGCATTGGCGATAATATTTGGAGTTACCCATTTCTATAATTATCTGTATGGTACACATTTCGAACTTGTTACAGATAATAAACCATTATCAAGAATTTTCTATCAGAAAAAAGCATGCGCACGGACTAGAACGAATCCGGTGAAAGTGATTGTCCACCCATGGAACCGACCAGAGGAAAACTGGGAACGGATTCACATTGACTATGCTGGTCCGATGGGAAATAATGTTTTCCTGGTAGTTGTCGACGCAAAATCAAAATGGGCTGAAGTCAAAATTTCGAAAGTTGCTCCAACTAGTTCTTCAACCATTTCCTTGCTAGATGATGTATTTTCGATTCATGGGTATCCCGAGACAATGGTTTCTGACAATGCTTCAATCTTCCAAAGCGATGAATTTCGTATGTATTGCAGAGACCGAGGAATATTTTAAAAATTCATAGCACCTGGGCATTCAGCGACGAATGGACTTGCCGAACGCAATGTTCAAACTTAAGAAATGAAGTTGAAAGCAGCTTCAAATGAAAATTTGTCGGTTCACGAGAAGATAAGAAGAATTCTATTTCAATGCAGGGCGACCCCACTAGCCTGTGGCAAATCTCCCGCAGAAATGTATCTCCAACGACAGTTTCTAATTCGTCTGGACGCAATTTTTCCAAAGAAACTTCAAGCTTCGATCAATGAGGAGAAAACCTGCCGTTCTTTTAATGTGGGAGAGAGAGTCCAAGTCAAGATGTTCAAAGATAACCATGATGTATAGGAGTTTGGCGAAATAAAGAGAAGATTCGGTTCGAGACATTATCAGGTGATTATGGACTCAGGAAGAATAATAAAGCGCCACATAAATCAACTTCGTTCTACTTTAATTGCGAAGAAACAGAAACGAGTAATGTTTGGGCCAATTCAATCGTTTGAAGTACCAAGAATTCCAGTGAGGCAAATTCCAAGAGCTGCAGAAGTTCCTGAACATCTTCCGATTGAGGAACCACCTGCACCCGAACAACCACTACCACCAGTAGAAGGGGCACGAGAAGGAGTTCGTCGGACACGAAGAGCACCAGCTCGGCTCAATGATTTTTTCCGATACTAGGAGTACAGCTCCCCGTTTCAGGAATTAAGTGGGGGAGAAACTGTTGTGTTTTAACGTTGGCATCACTGTCAACGTTTTTAAGTTGGCATACAAATGTCAAGTCAGTTGTCAACTCAGATTTCAAGTACCGATAATAAGGTTACCAAATAACGTTAATAAAAAATAATAACAGATTTGAAAAGATCGTTAAAAATAAGTCGAAATGGACATTAAATTTTCTTAAATTCGCTCTGGTTTATTAAAAAAAAAAAACTTTGGCACAAGCCCGGATTGAACCACATTACTTCAAGATGTAACAATACCTGTGGCGGTTCCTGCTCCACCTGATCCGGTAACGACTCTGCCGCTAGCCCCGAGAGGGCGTGTGAGTCGCCGAAAACAGCTGTTGACAGTTCGTACTGAATGTTAGAAAAAAGAAGATCCGAAGTCAACTACCATCTGTCAACCAGAGCCAAAAAAAGAACCGCTCAATGCTAAACTCATGATTTTTCTTGTTTATTCCAATAATAATTACGTGTTTTTCTTGTGGATACAACAATAAAGTTTGTACATCGTTAAAAGCAGTTTTATGGGACCCCTGTAAACCCATAATTGGTGACCCCGAAAGAACTTAGAAACTCTAAAATACGTGTTGACCTGTGACGTGCCACGTGCTACAAACAATACAAAACTATAACAATTTCGTGCAATAGTGTGCATCGTGTGCCGGTCAATTGGCCCACTCCAGCCGCTTCGTACTGCAAACAAGAACTTATATACCTTTTTTTTATTTTTGTCTCGAACAACTAAACTTATACGCAAATTTACAGATTCGAGTGAAACAATAATTATGTCTCGCGAACAACAAGCAGATCCTGTTCCGGAGGATGACTGCCCGTTTCTTCCTGCCTCAAACACAAACCCGGGAGAGCAAGCACAAGGTCACAATCAAAGCTTAATAGGCGAACCACTACTTTTGAGTTCGTACGTACCTTCTATGAATGTCGACGCTGTAGCTACCTGCAGACTGCCTCCTTTTTGGAAGAATCATCCTAACATGTGGTTTATACAAATTGAAGCACAATTTCAATGCAACAAAATCATTTCGGACGGTGCTAAATATAATCAGCTTATCACGGCGTTAGATGCTGAGACGATGATAGAGGTATCGGATGTTTTAAGGAATCCTCCCAGGACGAACAAATACGATCATTTAAAATCTGAAATCATCAACAGATTCACCGATTCAGCTGATCGACAGCTGCATAAAGCTTTAACAGAATTGCAACTCGGAGATAAGAAACCGAGCCAGCTTCTTCGACAAATGACAGCCTTGGCGGGTGACCGAGCAACTGAAGACGTACTACGCGTGCGTTGGTTGGCATTGCTTCCCCCAAGCACTCAAAAACTTTTAAAAATCCTTCGTTCGACAACGCTGGACGAGCAAGCCAGATTCGCAGATGAGCTATTGGAAACTCAATCAGGTTCTTATGTAATGTCTACCAGCAGGGCCGATAATCGATCATATTCACCCAGCAATGGATTTACAACTTCAATTTTGAACAATCTAGCTCAGGACATGGCGGCGATTAAACTCTCATTATCGGAGCTCATTTCGCTAACCAAAGAACGTGCTGACTTTCGGAATCAAAGAGGCCGCAGTTACAGCCGTGCAAGCTCCAGACCTGCATCACCAGCTCCCAGTCGTATATGCTATTATCACCGCAGATTCAAGGAGAGAGCCAACATGTGTACACAACCGTGCTCCTTCGTACCGCAACCTCAGCCGGAAAACTAAAAAAGCTGTCGTCAATTCAGGCGGTTGGCGACAGCAATAACAACATCCTGAAACAGGAACACCGTCTTCACCTCCACGATAAAAAAACGAATATGAGATTTCTTATTGATTCTGGGTCGGTGATATCATTGGTTCCAAAATCATCTTTTAATACAAGGCTAAAGCAGGATGACGTTCTTCTGTACGCTGCAAATGGTACAACGATTCATACTTACGGTCAAAAAACATTAACTCTTGACTTCGGTTTACGACGGGCATTCAAATGGTCCTTCATTATCGCTGACGTGCAATCTGCCATCATTGGTGCGGATTTCCTCACTTATCATGCCTTACTCTTGGACTTGAAGGGTGGTCGACTCATAGACCCGATCACCTCTTTCACCACAAAGGGCCAAATTTTCCAGGCAGCAGTACATAGTGTTTCGACAATCGACCAAATTAATTCCTCTTCTGTGGAATACAAACCTTACACAGATTTACTGAACGACTACATCGATATAACTAGACCTAACGCTGCACCCACCACCTGCGCAGATAGCTCTGTGGCTCATCATATCATCACAAAAGGACCACCAGTTTTTGAAAGATTCCGCAGGCTAACTGGCGACAAACTAAAAATAGCGAGAGAAGACCTCGACATGTTACTACTCCATGGAATTATCCGTCCCTCCAGTAGCCAGTGGGCCAGCCCGATTCATATGGTACCAAAGAAACTTGGCGGCTGGCGTACCACCGGGGATTATAGAAGCTTAAACTCACTTACTGTTCCAGACCGCTACCCAGTTCCACACTGCGAGGATATTCTTCAGCGACTCCATGGCTCCAAGATCTTCTCCACTATTGATTTGGTGCGGGCTTACCATCAAATACCTGTGAACCCAGACGACGTACCGAAAACCGCCGTAACAACCCCATTTGGACTTTTTGAATTCCTGGGGATGCCGATGGGTCTCCGTAACGCCACACAAACCTTTCAGAGGCATATGGATAACCTTTTTAGGGGTTTGGATTTCGTGGGTTGCTATATTGATGACTTGATAGTGCATTCCGTTTCGCATGAGGATCATCTCAAACACCTTTCTATCGTTTTTTCTATTCTACGAGCAAACAGACTGACCATCAACCCGTCAAAATGCCAATTTGGCAGGACAGAGGTGGCATACCTGGGTCATACGGTGAGCAAAGACGGTTTCCGCCCACCGGAGGAGAGAATCCGGGCCATTGTTGATTTCCCAAAACCTGCGACCGTCAATGACCTACGCCGTTTCCTTGGACTGATGAACTATTATC
This sequence comes from Phyllotreta striolata, assembly GCA_918026865.1. Taxonomy (NCBI): domain Eukaryota; kingdom Metazoa; phylum Arthropoda; class Insecta; order Coleoptera; family Chrysomelidae; genus Phyllotreta; species Phyllotreta striolata. The sequence continues at coordinate 1,034,721 of OU900102.1, read as the reverse complement.
GCAAGTCTATCAAGGGGGCTGCGAAACTCCAGGCCCCGCTAACCAATTTTTTGAGTGACGCCAAAAAGAAAGACAAACGCCCGATCCCTTGGACAGGAGAGGCCGAGGAAGCTCTAGAGGCTTGCAAGCGTGGCATCATAGAGGCCGTAAGAATTCCATTTTTGGCACCAAACTCGCCTTTGATGCTTAAGACGGATGCGTCTGACACGGCAATTGGTGCAGCCGTTGAACAACTTCAGGACGGAGAGTGGTTACCAATAGCCTTCTTTTCGAGAAAACTTAGCCAGACAGAAACTCGCTATAGCACCTATGACAGGGAGTTGCTGGCAATATTTGCCTCCATCAAATTCTTCCGCTATATACTTGAAGGTAGGTCTTTTGTCATTCAAACGGACCACAAACCGCTGACCTACGCATTTTTACAACGCGCTGATAAAGCCTCCCCGCGACAGCTCAGACAATTAGACTACATTTCGCAATTCACGACTGAAATTATTTACACTAAGGGAGAAGAAAATGTAGTAGCCGACGCGCTTTCTCGAATTAATGTAATAAATATGCCCACAAAGCTAGATGCCGAAACAATAGCCAACGCTCAACGGAACGATGACCAGTTAGCCGATCTGCTGGAAAACACGTCGCTTACCTTACAGAAACTGACAATTGATGGTCACACTATACTGTGCGACGTTTCCAGTGGCCGCATTCGTCCATTTATTCCGTCCAACCTCAGGCAGGAAGCCTTTAAAACCGTTCACGATTCATCTCACCCAAGTGGCAGATCTACGGTCAAACAAATCAGAGAGAGGTACGTCTGGCCAGGAATTAAAAAGGACACTCTTCTCTGGGCTAGGCAATGCATAGCCTGCCAACGTTCGAAAGTACATCGCCATAACCGCACTATCCCAATGCACATCGACGTACCAGATAATCGCTTCGATCATGTTCATCTTGACTTGATCGAACTACCGACCGTCGGAGGCCTACGTTACTGTTTAACCATGATAGATCGTTTCAGTAGATGGCCTGCTGCTGTTCCTCTCGCTAACATATCCGCCGACACTGTAGCTTCAGCTTTTTACAACCAATGGGTTTGTCAATATGGAACTCCGCTCACAATCACCACAGATCAAGGGACCCAATTTGAATCCGCACTTTTCAGGGCCCTTGCCAAGTTAATTGGAGCAAACAGAATTCATACGTCGCCTTATCATCCGCAAGCAAATGGCTTAATTGAACGCTGGCACCGTGCGCTAAAAGCTGCTCTAATGTGTAATTCTCAAACGCCGTGGCCAGACCTTCTGCCAACCGCTCTCCTGGGACTGCGTACAGCTTATAAAGAAGACCTCAAGGCTTCTCCAGCGGAGATGCTATTCGGTGCCCCATTACGTATACCGGGCGAATTTTTTATTTCGGAGGAAACCGAAGCGGACCCACAGTTCTTTTTAGAAAAATTTCGAGAACACATTCGAACCTTAAGACCCACCCCGACAGCCCACCACACGAAGTCCAGACTGTTCATTCTAAAGGACCTGAATACCTGCAGCCACGTCTTCAGAAAAATCGAGGCTGTTAGAAAGCCTCTTGAACACCCCTATTCAGGCCCGCATGAGATCATCAAGCGTCTAAACGACAAAGTATTTATCATCCGCATTAAGGGGGAGGATAAAGCAATTTCTACCAGTCTACTGAAGCCCGCCTACATTACCAAGACTGATGACAACTCCAACCGATCAGACGAGCAAATCACTCCGCAGATCAACCCCACCACGGATATCGACAGGCCAACGAGAACATACGCCCGTGCCAAGAAGGTTTCGTTCCTTACTCCTTCGCAACCTCCTTCGCCGTCTTCTTCGCAGCCTCCTTCGCCGTCTTCTTCGCAAGCTCCCTCGCAAGTCACTGGAGGGGGAGTGGATGTGGCGGTTCCTGCTCCACCTGATCCGGTAACGACTCTGCCGCTAGCCCCGAGAGGGCGTGTGAGTCGCCGAAAACAGCTGTTGACAGTTCGTACTGAATGTTAGAAAAAAGAAGATCCGAAGTCAACTACCATCTGTCAACCAGAGCCAAAAAAAGAACCGCTCAATGCTAAACTCATGATTTTTCTTGTTTATTCCAATAATAATTACGTGTTTTTCTTGTGGATACAACAATAAAGTTTGTACATCGTTAAAAGCAGTTTTATGGGACCCCTGTAAACCCATATACCCCGCACCCGAGCGCCATCTACGAACCATTACGCGCACCCGCCAACTACCACGAGGGCCCAAAGAGGACGCTACGTACGCGCCGATGCGGAACCAGCAACCAAACTGCTCATAACACCGGGGCATTAGCCCAGAACGATATACTGGAACACGACTCTTCCTAGTAGCTGCTCTTACCTGCTTCCATCGTGGAACTACCCAGAAGGCTACTAAGAATCGAATCGAATTTCCTGGTGCTTCTCACCGCTTCCTAGACAGGGACGGTTAAGGACTCCGGTTTTACGTTCCTCCAAAGCCGACGCTTTTGTATTCGCGCTCCGTCGTATTTCTTTTCGTGTTCGTACTCGCGTTTCTTTCGAATATTTTGTATCGTTTTCGTTTACAGTTAATATATTCCGTTTTAAACCGTTTTTACTTGTTTTCCGATTTCCTGAGGACCTACTTTTAAAAGTAACAAACATCCACGTTACAAATTGGCGCCCAACTTCACAGGCCAGGAATATCAAAAGACATTAATTCGCGTTAAAATCGGTGAACTCGTGCTCGTGCTTAAACTCGTACCAGATCTCGTTGAATCCCTCGACAATCATTCCACGGACAAGGAACCAGGCTGCCAAAACCATGGCACTTAACCCGGACCCCTCGAATGCAATATCTCGAGCCCAATGTCCCGCACCTGTCGAACCTCCTATTCGGCATTTCACGCACTGCCCCGTTCGCTTCGGTGGAACGTACGGAATCGAAGCTACGGAAGATTTTCTGAGCAGCGCCGATTTTTATAGGCAAAGCGAAGGAATTAGCGACGCCAATGCACTTGCCGGACTAGCCCTTCTATTGTATGGGGACGCGAAAACATGGTGGATGGGAGTCAAATCCGCTGCTACCACATGGGAGGATGCAATGCGCATGATCAGGGATGAATACGCTCCCCGTCCCCCAACATACCAAATTCTCCGCGAGGTCTTCGACACGCCACAAACCGATGAAATGCCTACGGGTAAATTCGTGTCCCAGAAGAGAGCCTTACTAGCCCAAATCCCGAAATACCTAGATGAGGAGCTACAATTAGACATTGTCTACGGCTTGCTCAAACCCGTCTTAATAGACCGCATTCCACGGGAAACCGTTACCACGTTTGCGAATCTACTTACCAAGGCAAGAGTCATCGATAATCGCTTAATCCCCAAGACCGACGACAAGGAAAATCAGCCTCCTCCTCCTTCTTCCGCTGATAGTGGGAAGAAGAAGAACAAAACGCGGTGCCAATATTGCCGCAATCCGGGACACGACGTCTCGGTTTGCCGGAAAAAGGCCAAGGCAGACGCTGCGGCTATTAAACCAGCAACCACAGGCGAAGCCCTCGTGCGCTGCTATGGGTGCCAGCGACCCGGCTTTATCAAGCGGAACTGCCCCGATTGCAATCCGTCCAGCTTCCCTACGGCGACTTTCTCGTTCCTTTCTGCCAAATTTTTGGACCGGCCAGCGATAGACATCGTTATACAAGGACATTCGGGAGCAGCCTTCTTGGATACAGGAGCAAAACAGTGTCTGGCTAGCCCATCTCTTGCGAAAATGCTGCTAGCAACCGGACACCTCCCTCAAACTCGCTCCATGGATGTCACCCTGGCGGACGGTAATACCACCGAGAAGAAGGTGCAAATTATTCACACGATGGTTGAACTTAAGGGACGCAAAATACCAACGACGTTCCTGGTGCTGCCCGACACGCCCAATGCCCCATCATTGCTGGGCATAGATTTTATCGTCGCGGCCGGCCTGATCCTCGATTTTCACCAACGCATCTGGTATTTTCACGACGCCCCTTCCCGGCCATCCGGGTTTTCTCCCAAGGATTCCAAAGAACAGATTCGACCGCCTATCGACCGTCCGCAAACACAACGCGCTGTTGCCATACTCGACTCGATAAATTCGACTTGGCTTTGTCCGCCAATGCTCAGTCCGATGTCAATGACTCCGCCCACTCCAATGCAAGAGGATACCGAGATCCACTATGGGCCTGAACTTGCAGTCGCGACTAATCCTGTCGACCTCATAAGAAAGGCAACACCGTATTTGCGTAGCAACCCGTATTCTCGAACGGGGTACAAGCTGGCTGACGCCGAAGACGCCCTAATGGACTATTCGGACGCAAGTAACAAAAACACTTCTGCCTTGTTCGCTACCCTTGCCGTACAACTACGGGAAGATGAGGGGTTAGCACTAGACCCACCTCAGCGAGCACAATTAGATCAACTTCTAACGCAAAGAACGCGTGTCTTCCAACCAAGTGGACCACCAACGGACCAAATCGAACATCGGATCGACACTGGTGATGCACACCCGATCAGTTGTCCTCCTTACCAGATGACACCTTCACGGCGGGAGGTGCTCAAAAATGAGGTTGAGACCCTGCTCTCACAGGACATAATAACCGAATGCGAAAGTCCCTGGTCCGCGCCTGCAGTATTGGTTCCGAAAACTGGAGGAGGAATCCGCTTATGTATCGATTTTCGACGTCTCAACGCCGTCACCCGTCCGGATCACTACCCATTACCACGCCTCGACGACCTTCTACACTCAACCGGAAACGTGGGAGTCATATCCACTATGGACCTCAAGGCTGGGTATCACCAAATTCCCATAAGTCCGGACGATAAAGACAAAACGTGCTTCGTGACACCTTTCGGAACCTACCGGTTCAACCGAATGCCTTTTGGACTGGTCAACGCACCGGCTACCTTCCAAAGGCTGATGGATCGATTTCGAAACCGTCTTCCGACGTTGCGCCTATTAATATACCTAGATGACCTGATACTGCTCTCCACCGACTTCCCGAAACACATGGAGGAACTGGATCAAGTTTTCAGACTACTCACCGTCTACGGATTACGACTAAACAAGCCGAAATGCCACTTCGGCTGCCAAAAAGTCAGATACCTGGGGCACATAATTTCGAACGCTGGGTTACAAACCGATCCAGCTAAAATAGAAGCAATGACTGCCATGAAGCCCCCATCTACACCAAAACAGGTTAATACGTTCCTTCAAACCTGTAGTTGGTACCGACGATTCATTCCGGACTTCTCCAAAATCACCCAGCCATTAAGTAAGCTTACCCGAAAAGCCGCCCCCTGGGAATGGAAAGACGAACAGAAAGAAGCTTTCCGCTATCTGAAACAAGCGTTAACCAGTGCCCCTATTCTACGACAGGTGGATCATACGCTTCCATTTACCCTACGAACAGACGCCAGTGCCTACGCCATAGGAGCTGCTCTACTGCAGGGGGAGGGTAACGAAGAACGACCAGTTGAATATGCCAGTCGACTGCTTACGTCAGCAGAAAGAAATTACTCCACCACAGAACGAGAAGCTTTGGCGATCGTATGGGCCGTATCAAAATTCCGTGGATACCTAGAAGAAAGCTCCGTAATCATAGTTACGGATCACCAGCCCCTAAAATGGTTGATGACCCTCAAAACGCCCAGCGGAAGACTCGCCAGATGGGCCTTGCAATTGCAACCTTTCAACTTGAAAATCACCTATGAACCAGGGAAAGCAAATGCTGTCGCCGATACACTTTCCCGACCGCCAATCGAGACCACATCTACATGTCAAATAAGCATGGTAACCGTGGACTTCCCACAGAAGGACCCTGGACAAATCCGGGAAGAACAACTTCAGGACCCAGAAGTCAAGAAGATTCTCGATTGCTTCGAAAGAGCAAAACCAGAGGAGACAGTACCCTGGACTGCAAGAGGATATATCACCAGTCAAGGGGTACTCTACCGTTATTCATCCCAAGACGATAACGAAGAACCCCAGCTAGTGGTACCACTAGCCCAGCGTATAGAAATACTAAGGCAGTACCACGATGTCCCGCATGCCGGACACTATGGCGCCGAGCGGACATCCCAGAAGATTCTGCAGCATTTCTACTGGACGGGGCTACGAAAAACAGTTGCAGACTATGTGAAAAACTGCCCCGACTGCCAGAGATACAAGCCTAGCAACATGGTACCGGCGGGGCTACTCCAAACGCCTGTAATGCGACAACGGTTCGAGGTTATCTCTTTGGATCTGTTTGGACCTCTTCCTGAGGGGCCAAACCAACAGAAATGGATCTTCGTAATTGAAGACACTGCTACCAGATGGATCGAATTGTTTGCTCTGAAAAACGCTACAGCCGATGAGTGCGCCTGGACATTCATAGATGAATTCTGCCTACGCTATGGTATGCCCCGAAGAATCATCAGTGACAACGGACCCCAGTTTGTTAGCGCTATCATGCAAGCTGTCACCGACTGTCTCAATATACAGCAGACTTTCACACCCGTCTACCATCCTGCTGCCAATCCAGTCGAAAGGCGGAATAGAGATCTCAAAACCCAACTATCCATACTCGTGGGACCTCACCACACCGAATGGCCAAGGATGTTACCAGCCATAAGGTTCGCAATGAACACCTCACGATGCCAATCGACCAATTTCAGTCCAGCCTACCTCGTCTTCGGACAAGAGCTGCGACATCCTTTCGAGATACTACACGATTTCCGAAGTATAGTCGAGAAGGACACCTTCATAAAAGAAGTCACCCCGAAACTCTTAAAGATGGCCGACATCTTCTCAAACGCCAAAGAAGTCTGGGAACAACAACAAGACAACCGAAAGACTTACGCAGATGCCCATCGTCGACCATCCACGGGATTTTCCATAGGCGATTACGTATGGATAACGGACCATTCCTTAAGCAAGAAGGATAAGCAATTTTCCAAGAAGTTGGCCCCACGGCGCGATGGTCCATATGTAATAACAAGAAAACATGGTCCATGCTCCTTCCAAATCGCCCATCCTACGAGAAGAACGGAACCCATGGGTACCTACCACGTCTCCGCGCTTACTCCATACCGGACACTCTCGGAGGACGAACCATCCAACCTTCCCAGACCAGTCCAACCACTAAGGAAAAGAGGACGACCCAAGAAGCAAGTTTCAGAGTCCACGGTCGAGACGACCCCCAGGACTCTGAGGGGGAGTTTGTAACAATACCCCGCACCCGAGCGCCATCTACGAACCATTACGCGCACCCGCCAACTACCACGAGGGCCCAAAGAGGACGCTACGTACGCGCCGATGCGGAACCAGCAACCAAACTGCTCATAACACCGGGGCATTAGCCCAGAACGATATACTGGAACACGACTCTTCCTAGTAGCTGCTCTTACCTGCTTCCATCGTGGAACTACCCAGAAGGCTACTAAGAATCGAATCGAATTTCCTGGTGCTTCTCACCGCTTCCTAGACAGGGACGGTTAAGGACTCCGGTTTTACGTTCCTCCAAAGCCGACGCTTTTGTATTCGCGCTCCGTCGTATTTCTTTTCGTGTTCGTACTCGCGTTTCTTTCGAATATTTTGTATCGTTTTCGTTTACCGTTAATATATTCCGTTTTAAACCGTTTTTACTTGTTTTCCGATTTCCTGAGGACCTACTTTTAAAAGTAACAAACATCCACGTTACAAAGATTATTTTTTCAAATTGCAGAGCGTTAACCATCTCTGTTAGCTCCGCTTCTTTTACAACAAATTAGATAGTGTCATAAAAAGGAATTATTTATGGCGTATGACTTTTTCAACTTAATTATACATTTTTTAAATAAACCAGAACGAGTTTAAGAAAATTTAATGTACAATGGTGTCCAGCTCGATGTCTCACCCAAGAATCGAGTTCCTTATCTAGCGCACCCCACCACTTATTTCTGTTATAACTATTTTGGTATTGGATTTTAACGCTGGCAACTCCGTATAATCCCTAGTCTAGCCAGATGTCGTACACGCAGATTTCGTTCATACCGATATTACCGATGTAAATAAGAAAATAATGTTTAAAGCGCCGTTTCTTTCATTTATATAAAGAAAATAATTCGTAATATTACATCTTGATGTATTGAAAATTATGTTTTATTCTTCATTTATTCCCACTTGTGAAAAAGATCGAATGAAATGTTTGCTAACAAACTATTTACTAATCACTATTTACCTTATGTATAATCATTTACCACTCTGCCCTTTCATGAATTCCAAAAATGACTAATATTTCCAGGATTATTTAAATCCAGCTTAACTATGGGGCCGTCCGTTTATATTGCCGATTTTGTTTTTCTGAAAAATCAGTATTTGCGTATTTTGCAATGTAATTTGTATAATATAATTTACTTTCATCTCCTACTCACTCCCTTAATCCCATTGTCGGACAATACTTGGAAAGTTTTACAAAAGAAATTGTATTGTATATCAATTATTACTCCTTCCGGTGGAAAATAAGTATCTGATTCAGCTCTTTAATAAATGAAAATTGATAATGGACTATTAATGGTATATTAATGGAATATTATTATAGTCTTATTATTGGTAGGTTCTCAGTCCACCCCTAATTTAATTGGTTAATTTTATCCCACCAAAAATTTTCAACTTGTATTTTCTTCGGCTGCAAATATTTTTGCAATAATTTAAGATGACATTAGATGATTAGATGCGTCTGATGTTCGATCGCTGTTGATTATTTGAGTGTTTACCTTTGTGTTATTTTTTGTTATTGTGAACTTTGTGGACTTTGTGAATTTTTGAACTTTTATAGTATTAATTTAACTACATTTTTATTTTGTATAAGGTAAGTTCTCTCACATTTTACCTACTTATTATGACTGTAGATTTTATATTTATCATTTTTATATCTGATGAATGTCTTAGCAATTGGATACTTGCATAATTAATTAGCAAATGTGATTTGCTACCGGTTCTTATTTATCTAACTATAAAATGAGAAAACGTGGGGGCACAACCATTTAGAATTTAGAACCTTCAGAAAATCGATTTTTTGCTTTTAAAATTACTTTCATCTGTCTGTAATACGGAAAACTATATTACTCTCCTGGAGATAGAGTCAATTTCCAAAACTCTCCTCTAATTCACTCTGAGCAAATAACTAAACGCGTTTTTCTCGAAACTTTATTTTCTCTTTTTTTGTGCAAACTATTGTTCAGAGACTATTTCGGGCCTAAATTTTAATTATAAAATATAATTGTGATAATGAAGTATAATTATACTTAAAATTGAAAATAATCTTTTAAATAGGCACAATAAACAGTAAAATTTTCAAAAGATTCATCCATTTCTTCCCCTTTAAAAAAAATCCGAAAAAAACTGTTTAATTTAGAGATTCTAAATGGTTGTACCCATCCCCTCTTAATTCCAAAATGAAACATTTTCAATATTTCAAGTTATCAATATCAATCAATATAATATAAATATTATCAAATATCCAAATATGGAAGGGGACTATTGATTCAAATCACTTTTTTCTTCACCATGTCACTGTACTAATTAATATTTTCTTTAATTTATTATTATAGCATGGCGAACTGCAGCGAAGCTGAAAAATCCAAAATGATAACTTTGTGGCAGCAGGGAGAGACTGCTGCTGAAATAGCACGCCAAACAAATAGAGACGTAAGTTTGTTTTACCATACAAATTTATTATTAACAGGTTGACTGGCATGTCAAAATTTGAAATCTTGCCGAAATTTGATTTTATTTATTTGCTTGTTTTAGCAAAATATAGGTTGGCTAATGCCTGTAGGAATATAAAATTTTTTTTTAAAGCAGAATACATATTTTTTTAGAAGACACCCGTGTCTGACAATTATATTATTGGCAAACATTTTCCCCAAAATTCATTTGGGGACACGTCAGACACCGGTGTCTGACGTGACAGTCAACCTGTTAAACGTTATTCGGAATTTTCACAATACCAATTACATACTAACTTAACTTTTCTTACAGCGAATGACAGTTAAGAGGTGGGTTAGGCGGTTTCAAATGGAAGGCCATTTTGATAAAAGGCCTAGACCGTTAGGCCTTACAAAGTGTACCACTGCGGAAGAAGATGAAGCTATGGTCCAACATGTCCAACAAAATCCATTGACGAATTCTTCCAAAATTATTAGCGATGTCAATATCAATTGTAGTCGGCAAACGGTGGCTAGGAGACTACACCAGGCAGGAATAAAATGCTGCCAACCCGCCAAAAAAGTTGACATACAACCAAGGCACGCCACGGATAGGCTCACATTTGCAAGACGTTTGTTAGACGAGTAAAAACGAGTCGAATAGAAAATTCACAAACTCTTTATTCGGTCACCATTAAGCATTACAATTAGTATAACGCCTACGCCGATAGGTAGATTCGCACTGAGAATCGATACGTCGATCGATTCTATCCGCCCCGTCGTTGTCCACCCGACACGATCGCCACCTACGGTCCGGTCTCTCTCGTACACATATACCGAGTCTACCCCTTACGCTGGATTCTCGGTACATTCGGCCATCCTGCAAATTAAATGTCCTCATTAATTTATCAAAACTTCGCCCGTGCAGTCGCCTGCACAAATTGTCAAATCCGCCTGATACGTCTAATACTTTCGCCTAATTCGTCGCGCCAAATTCGGTACTTTCACCCGAATTACAAATCCTCCTAGTTGAATGGTATGATTTCAACCAATCGTTCACCATGATTGTTTGATGTCGTTTGTATCCTTCCACACCTTGTATCGCCTCGATGAAATGTACTCCATTCGCCAGATATTTTCGCATCCAATATATTCCGTTGAACTCGTTCACTAGCAGTTTACTACTGCTAACGTCTACGCCAGCTTTATGTGCAGTTGCCATTCGCCAAAGCACCAATTCGCCAACCTTATACTCAATCGCCGCCTTGCGTCTATTACTATAACACCGTTTCGTTGCCTAAGCAAATTCCTCAATGTTCGCCTAAACATTAATACGAATTGCACGTAACTTACTCTAGATCACAATCAAATGTAGTAATCGCCATCATATTCGAACTTGTCGAAGTTATTAGCTCGTCCATTCCTGACACCTCAGTTTCCATAAAATCGCCTAATGCTAACGCCTTAGTCTCCATCAAATCGCCCATTTTAACACCTCAATTCCTATAGAATTGCCTAAATCTGACGCCTCAGTCGGTCTATCACCAGAAACCGTCGCCTGTGTACAGATCATTTAATATTCGCCTTGGCTTTAGTACGGTTCGCGAGTAATTCTGACTCCTCTGAATTAACGAACTAACACTACGGTCACCGCCATATTTCATACTTGACGAAGCCACTGAATCGCCTATTCCTGACGCCTCAGCTCGGTCCTCACCGACCGTTCCTTCAGTCCTCCCGACTCGCCCCGTTATCAGTCTTACACAACATGGTATGTTTTCGAGCAACCCTCCCGCTTCACCGTTGCGGTTCCACCTGGCTTCTCCTAAGCCTTTTCGCCTGGCTTCACCTAAGCCTTTTCGCCTTACTACGCCTCAAAACCTGTTGAGTAAGGTCGTCACCCCGCTCATCAGGCCGGACATCGATTTCGTCGTCGTCGTTGTCAATTAACATTTTCTCGCACGCCTGATCTGTACCATCGATGCCCTGAACGCCCCCTGCGTTTGTCAGACTATCACCGGTCTGATGACTGTCGTCAGTCATTCGACTACCACCAGTCGTTCGACTATCACCAGTCGTGTCGCTAGCTAGCTCGCCAATCGCCAAATCGGGTACTCTGCCATGATTAACGTAAACATCAAGTGCGCTGGTGAGAAATGCGTACTGGAGTTGTTCGTATTATTAAGGCCCCAAACAACGCCCGGTAGCTTCTCGTCCCATCGACTTTCAGTCTTCGCTGATGCTGATAACGTTTCTGTTGCCCACCTGACCGTTCGCCCTTGGTGTTGCCACCGCATTCACCACATGTTTAACGCCCTTTTCGATCGAAACTCCTTGCTCATGAACACCTTCGCTCGATCTTATATCACTCACCTAGGATAATCAAAATCGCCAAATACTTCGTTAGAGTTTTTGTCTGTTTCGCCAAGACAAACTTACTGAATCCGCCGATCAACACCAAAATATAAATATTGCCTTTCGTACTCCTTACGAAGATACCCATGTACGCCGTACCAAATGGCATCCGCCGTTTCAAAGGCCGCCGCTCAATTCGATGAAGTTGTTCTTTGCCTCGCCGATGTTGCTCTTTAGCAAACTCACACCTAAAACATGATTTAATACATTTCGACACAAATCGCCTCATTTTAGGAAACCAATAAGTCTCAGATAATAATGCAAAACATTATTCACACGCCGGGTGTCCTATGTCATTGTAATGACGTACAATCTCGCCAAATATAAATATTGAATTTCGCCATAGCTGAGATATATCACCTCTTTTCGGACCGCCTGTCTCCTATCGCCGTTACGCAATATAATCGCCTTTTTCTCACTTTGTAAATCGCCTTTATGTGAGAATCTACGCCATCTGTCATATTAACTCCTGCGCTCGGGGATCTTGCCATTGCACCGTCGTAAACCAATCACCTCCTTCCATTTGCACTGCATTAACACCAACATTTTCAATCGAAGAATTTCTGCTAAGAACATCGCCATGCTGCACTTTGAATTTGGGTATTTCACGTCCACATCGTACTCCTGAATCGTCAGCTACCACCGTGCTATTCGAAGAATTAAATCTCTTTTGAGTAACGCCATTCTTACCACCGCACAATTAGTTATCACCTGATCGCTAGTGACCACTTTGTCAGTTCAATGTACGCCTACTAATAAACTTTAAATCACCTGATAGATTTGATCATCGCCAGGATCTCCAACTCGTAACTATGATATACTTGCTCTTACGCCGCAGTAGTTCGACTGTAATATTCAGTGAATCGCCATTTCCCATTGCTCGCCAATTGTAAAAGAATACCAGATACGTTCAATTTACTACCGTTCATATGAACTTTAATATCCGCCTGACTATCATATAAGGCTAACACCGGCCTACTGGATAATTATTTATTGATTTTTCCGAACGCCTTCCGTTGTTCGTCGCTTCACCACCAAGGTATACATCTTGCTTCGTAAGTTACTTCAAGTTCTCGCCATGATTGAGAAGTTGGGAATGAATTTCCGAAAATATGACGCCAAACCAAACAAATAGTCGCACGTCGTGTACGTTTTATGTTCTGGAAAATCAAGCACCTCCTGCACTTTATACCTCCCATGTTCAACGCCTTCACTGCTCACCTTGCGACCTAAATGTTCAATGCTACTCTGCAAAAAGGAACATTTTCTAATTTGAGCTTCACGCCTGATTGCTCTCTTAATTTAACACCAACTCCAACTACATCAAGTCTTCTTCTTCTCCATTTGAAGGAACGAGTAGATTCCAGATACGCCAATACGTCGCTATAGCGCAATTGCTCAAAATTTTACAAATCGCTCTCGCGCTCAATGTCTCGCTGCACCATGTAACCTTTTCTTTACAATTGTGGTATAAATATGTGTCACTCACCCGTGAACAGTCACCTCTTCACGCTGGAATCCGGGTCGCCAGTGTCGAAATAATTGATTAACTGAACCCCAACGCCAATAGTCGAAACGCCGACGTCGATACCTCTCTCCCTGTGATGGCACCTCGATCACGAGAAGTAAACGGTGTCTGAGTCGCCTTATCCGCCATCGCCTTCAACTTCATCGATTTATGAATCACTAATGCCGCCTGTTACCTAGTCGCCAACTCTACGCCTTTCATAAGGCCACCCGCTCTACGCGTTTCATAAGGCCACCCGCCCTACGCGTTTCATAAGGCCACCCGCCCAATGTTCTTTATGAGGCCGCCTGTTCGATACTTTTCATGAGGCCGCCCGCTCGATGCTCTCCATAAGGTCGCCCGCTCGTGTAGCGTTTGCCAATTCTTCTGTCGGAGTATCAGCTATGCTTAGGTTACGCCGCTGTGAGCCCGCCGTCCTCTTTGGTCGCCGATCTTCTTCCTGCTCACGATGTAGTTCTGCATCTGTATCAAGATTTCGTCGCTAGTACTGCTCGTTTTCTAAAATATTAGGGTCGGTATTAGTAAATTAATAATCATTTATTATCGCCTACGCCACTGTATTTTCCAAATATGCGGTCTTTAACGCCGATTATCTTCCGCCCAGTTTACTATTTTAGCGACCCTCGCTAATCGTAATCCGCCGATTACCAATCACCAATCACCATCTGTCAATCGCCATCCGCGATCTATTAATCACCAAACGCCAATCGCCGAATATTAATCGCCATTTTTTTGTTTAATTAGTTACGCCAATTATATTTAATCAAACACCAAAGATTAATTCACCATTAAAGAAATCACCAATTCAATAGTCAAAACAAATCGCCAATTTGCTAAAATAAAATAAAACTACACCATTGGAAAATTCAATTGAAATTAATTTCATCCGCACGCCTATGGTCGTTGGAATGTGTTCACCTTGTTATTGTTTTTTTTTTTTGTCACCACTAGTCAAGTCACCACTCGCCGTCGATTGCAAAAATAAAATCAACCAAGTTCGCCGTTTACTGCAAATATCAAAAAGCACGTTCGCCGTCGCACATGCACACACCCATCTTTTCTCGCCGGTGATGAATTTCGTTAATTAAATTTTTTGAATACGCCGCATCTACTTAACTCCAGTATACTATATCGCCGTAATAATAAAATAGGTACTTACTGTTTAATCGCCTAAACACTAAGTAGATGTGGATCTTTATAACACCTGTCAAACCAAGATCTCGCCCTTTCTTCGCCGGAGATTTTCCGCCTGAGAATCCTTCACCTTTCTCTTTGCAATTTACTCTTCCATCGTTTCCAAGAGCCGCAGTAATCGTCGAGCCGATGGAATCAACGCCGTGTTGCCCATTCTGATTGCTCCAATGTTGTCCGCTTGTGACCAGTCATCGATCGTCCAAAGTTGATCATCTTCTGAACCTACTGTTCAATTGTAGAATCTGAATCGTCTGGATAAAAACGATCCAATATCTTCGGTCCTAGTCGTACAGAACGTCTTCTGCTACCGCCTTCCTTTACGTCAAGGGCATAACGCCGTAACCGCCGTGGTCATATCGATAATATCACCCATTATAAGAGCCACCTGCTTCTTCGCTATTTTCTTCACGCTCGAAGCTAACCGCTCGCCATTAACGCCTTCACCAGTCCTCCAACTGGCGTTACCGTCAGATCAACATCTCGCCTAAGTTGCGTCGCCTTAGTGGAAAATAAATCTCGCCTCTAGTTGGTTTCACTTCGCCTTGGTGACCCGTCGTCCAAATGTAACTCCTCGTCTAGAACTAATTCGTCGCCAAAGGCAGTCATTTCTATCCGTTTTATATATCAGTACGCCACTGATAAATATTTTCGCCAAAATTATTTGTAAAATATCGCACGCCTATGTTATCGCAACGTAAACAACAACCTTTGTTTTGTTTCAACTTGTTTCGCCGTCGAATTCAATTAATCGATTCGTATATCGATTATTCACGTCACCGTTCGTTGAAAATCAACCGGTACTGCGCGCGCACCACGCGATTCTTCTCCAACCGGCTTCCAATATGGCCGTCAATTTTTCTAGAACTTTCAAAACGCAAATCGCCGGTTCCACACTATCACCGTATTGTTCACCAATATATTTACGCAAAATGTACTTACGGTTGACTAGGATCTTACCGCCCTCTTTTATAACCACCCGTTATTTGTTTTCCGCCGCCCGCACGGCAGGAAATTGTCGATCGCAATTTTCTCACGAAGAACACCTTCTTTCACGAGAACACCAGCTTCCACATAGGTCAATGAGCTCCATCCCACTTCTGATCTGTTAGACGAGTAAAAACGAGTCGAATAGAAAATTCACAAACTCTTTATTCGGTCACCATTAAGCATTACAATTAGTATAACGCCTACGCCGATAGGTAGATTCGCACTGAGAATCGATACGTCGATCGATTCTATCCGCCCCGTCGTTGTCCACCCGACACGATCGCCACCTACGGTCCGGTCTCTCTCGTACACATATACCGAGTCTACCCCTTACGCTGGATTCTCGGTACACGTTATTTAAACGCTAATTTTGACGACGTTGTTTTCTCGGACGAAAAGTGTTCAGAACGGATGAGAGTAACCGTTGTTTCGTCTATAGGCCCCCAAACACTCGATACAACCGAGAAAATATCGTACCGTTAAAAAAAAGTGGTAGAATAACGTCTGCATATTGGGCCTATTTTACATCCCACGGCATTGGTGATCTTGTGCTAATAGAAAATAGACTGACAGCGGCTCAATATGTTGGAATATTGGACAACCATCTCCTTCCACTGGTAGCGGCTAACGACGGAAACAACGTTGCGTTCGTCCAAGACAACTCGGCTGTACACACAGCTCGAATTGTCCAGGAATGGTTTGCGGAGCACCCTGAAATCGAGAAAATTGAATGGCCAGCAAAATCCCCTGACTTAAACCCCATAGAAAATTTGTGGTCATATATAGTCAGGGATTGGCCAAACAATATAAGAAACCAGGTAGGGCTCCGCGAACATGTGGAACAGCGTTGGAATGAAGTCACTCCCGTCTACTGTTCCACACTGGTCAATTCCATGGGACGAAGACTACAACAGGTCTTGGATAACGGAGGATATCACACCCGTTATTAATGGGTCATTTATTGTTATTATTGGGTACTTATTAAAAAATTTGCATTTATTTAAAATTTGTAAAAAATGTGTATGTTAAAGAAATATCTACGTAAGTAAAGTTTAATTGTTTTTAAATTTAATTGCAGTCCATTTTATTTATCTTAACCTATTTTTGACTAGAAAATGCAAATTTCAAATTATTCCAAAAGGATAACGACTTTATAGAATCAACAAATCAAATTTAATTTTTTTTACAATGACCAAATTTATTTATGCCGTACATAAATGGATTATAATTGAAAAAGGCATATCTGACTTTGGTAAGTTATTTAAAATCGATATTTGCGTTAATAACATTTAAAAATGTGTATTTAATAATAAAAATAAAATAAATTTCAAAACACGAAAAAAATTTAAAGAAAATTTTTAAGAAAATTATTTGTAATAAACGGATGCAAAAAGTTTTTGCAATCTTTCTAATTCATTTGCAAATCTAATTTCAAATTATAAATTTTTCAATACTTCACATTGTCAAATTAAACAAAAACAAATAAATTTGTTATTATTGTTATCAGAATTAAAACCAATAAAAAATAAAATTCAAAATAACAGAAGCCTAATCATTTATGCTAAATATTCTATTCATTATCCCATAATAAATAATTTATATTAAATAAAGGAATGTAAATTCACAAAACTTAAATATGAGCGGCTCGCTTATTTACAAATAAAAATTCCCAATTCGAGTTCGACAATTGCATCTCAGAATTGTAGTTTAAACTTTTACCTAATACAATAATCCGACACAGCTGATGTTTACAACAGTGTTGCGAGCGCTATTTAGAAATGAGTAGAACCTTTATGTGGAGGGGCGCACTAGAAAAGGAACGTGAATCATGAACGAGACATCGAGCTGGACACCATTGTACATTTCGACTCATTTTTTTACAATCTTTTCAAATCTGTTATTTTTTATGAACGTTATTTGGTAAAAAAGTTAGCTTGCTTTTGACACATTTGTACAGGAATCCCTATGTCGCATCTTATAAATAATACAGTGTATACAGAGTGTTAACTTTAGCGCGGAGCAAAAATTAAGAGAAACGGTATAATGGAGCATATACGTATGTCTAAGAATGAGAGAATATTAGAAGCAGCCACTCCCGACGTAGCGACTGGAAGGGAGGCTCGACCGATGCGCGATCGAAAAAAGCGATTTTTAATTCTGTTTTTGTTTCGCTAATGAATTTCGTATTGGCTATCCCGTACCGAGATTGCTCCGCGATAGAGTTAACACTCTGTATAATGTTGATATGTATTAATAAAACATTATTGTACTACAAGTCCGTCAATTACTGATCTATTGAAAAGAAATTCCCAACAGATAAGTTGTGTTGATTTATTTCAATTGAATTTTTTTACTTATCTTGCCTATATTAAATTTTTATGCAATACCATTTTTAATGTTACATGCTAACAAATTTATATAAATAAAATTTTATATTATATTTAAATATACAACAAAAAAAAACATGTAATCTTACAAAATAAAAACATATAATTCAAACCCACGGCGCCCATCCGGCGAACATCCTACCCAACAAACCATAATCGATCGCGTGACTAATCAAACAATCCACTTGCTCCTCCACGTTCAAATCCTCCCTACCCGCATACAGAGCGTTCCCTGCCTCCCTAACGCGTTCCACGTAAGCCCTCTTATACTCCTCCACGCCTATACACCCGTCGCGCAACTCCTCCACCACGATATCCATCGAACAAGCCCCCTCCAACTTTCTTCTCGCCTGTCCGATCTTCACCCGGGGGTACCACTTCCCCGTCTCAGGCGACGAGTCTCCGGCTCGCTCCAGCCAATTCAACGAAGGTTCCTTGACGAAGACGTCCATGGCGGCCAACAGGGCGACTCGATTTGCCCGCAAACATCGCATAGAATGCGCCATGTACTCGGCGAAGGGACCTCTCTCGCCGTGCGGCTCCATTAAAGCGCGCAGGCGCGCCGTCAACCGGAACGGCACCAGCTCGGGCACCAGTTGCGCCTGCGTGGCGGCGCCGAAGGCTTGACCGAAATCGATGCCGAGTAATTTGCCGGTGGCGGTGCAAATGAGGATGTTGTCGAGATGGCGGTCGCCGATGCCGAGCGTCCAGTGGGCGGCGCAAATCGACGCATAGGATTTGATGAAGTTATCGCGGAGGGCTATGAACGTTTCGGCGTCGACGGAGAGCGAACGCAACGAGGTCCTGTTGGAATTATTAATATGTCCAGAAATATTGATGTAAATCATGCAAAGATATGAACAGCCTTATTCATAGTCGCCTCCTTAAAATGATGTTAAAACACCACTACACCTTTTCCAGTTGTATTTCAGAAAGCGTTAATTGAATTTAAGAATAGTCAATTGTATTTAAGAATAGTCAATTGTATTTAAGAAATTATCATTTGTGTTTCAGAAAGTGTCATTTGTATTTCGGAAACCGTCAAGAGAATTTGAATGTCCCATTGAAATGCAGAATTCTTATGACAATTATTAACGAAGAAGAAAAACTCTGGCCACTCCACAATTTATATTATTTTTCGGACTTGAAACAACTTCTCTCCGGAATTGAAATAATTTTTTTCTGAAATCGAAATTATTCTTCTGGAACGGACACCTTTATATTTTTTTCTGAAATTGAAATTGAGAAGCTATGGATATTGAAGAATTCCGAAATGCAAATGATGATTTCTGAAATGAATTTGACTATTTTGAAATTCAAATGATCGTTTCCGAAATCAAACTGATTTTTCTGAAATACAATTGATACTTTCCGAAACATAAGTGGCCATTTTAAACTCAATTGACGCATTCTTAAATGAACCTGACGCTTTCTGAAATACAGTTGGAAATGGTATAATTAGTAGCCACTAACATCATACCAACAAGCCACTAACGTTTCCTATTCATAGTCATTAATTTCTTTCCCACTAGTTAAAATAATGCTAGCAGAAAAATGAATGTGGCAATAATGGACATAACATTTTGGTTATGTTATTGACGTTATTGTGTCAGACGAACGTGCTGAGATCAATTGAATGGGTGATGGGAAAAAGGATAAAATTCCATTCTAGAGATATTAGAAGAAATGCTTATGTAATTAGAAATAGGTATGCGTTGAGCAATTCATTTATTGCTAAGTAGGAATTATTGGAATAAAATATTAAATACTAGTAATCGACACTTTGTAAGCGACATCTACCTTCAAATTGAGGACTCTGCACTCAGCAATATCCAAAGGTTGAATACCTGGACTTGCGGCAATTTCCTGTGTGGTGACTCTTGAGTTTCGGATGTCGATGTCATCACTACCAACTTGTAAAATAGACAGTGAGAACTGACTCTTCAAAGGAAGAAGACATGTAAGGAAACATTGAATAAAAGGGGAAATTCTAGAAGGGAAGTGTAAGAGTTTTAATGTTTAACGCCTAAAGAACCCTATAAATTATAAGGTTATTACACATTGAACCTTATTTTTGGTAAAACAACAAAAACTCTTAACGACGAACCCCCGTATTTAACAAAAATCATGATTATTAGCCAATTATTCACCTTGACCAAGTACGTTTGATATCAAAGTTTGAATGGTTTATATCTCTTTGGCAACTAGCTATTGGTATTTGAAAGTAAAACAATTTTATCCTTTTTCCTCTCAAAATGCAACGAATAGTTCAAAAAACTAAAAACTGTTTTTTTTTTCAACAGCTTTGCCATTATTTTTGAAGTATTGGGACTACCAGGTTTTAAATTAAAGTATATCGGTATTAGTTAGCCAGTAGATATTTAAGGAAAGGTGCATGTAAGAAGCTGAAGAAATAAATGTATTGATACGAAATCCAGTTGAAATTCAAATATTAGCAAAACGATGAGATACTTACCAAAAGGGTAGTAAAAAACACAGTAAAAATACAGGAAAGACGCAGCGAATGGTCGATTTCACGCACCAGACATTTGTTGACATGTTGAATTATGTTTAAAAGCAACTTAAACACCCCTTGTAACGCCACTAAGAAATTTAGTGGCTACTAACAAAAATAATATCTTAGTAGCCACTAAATACGACTATGAATATGGCTGTAAAGTTTAAAAGAGGAGTCTTTAACTTGACAATTTGGTTGTTATGGAGTAACTAAGAACGTTGTTTAAAACATTGAACATTGAACACTGAACATTGAACATTTGAAAATTCGTTCAAAACATTAAAAACAATGTAAAGTTCAATGCATAAGTATTTTATGCATTGATGGTGCATTTTAGATTAATCCTTCGCCTACCTCAAAATATCCCAAGGCACCTCTTTGACCAAAACCGATAAATAATCCACGATTTTTTCCTTGTTTATCGTCATCGCGGCTTTACCGTAATGGTGGAAGTTATTCTTGTTGGTTATGTTGAGGTTATTTTCGTATTTACATCGCAATTTTCCGAATTCCTCGATTCGTTCTGGACCAATTAAATTGCTTTTTATGAGATGGTTCAAAGATTGGGTGTTTTCGATCCATTGAATTAGACCCAAATTGGATGTCAACGGGACGACCTGAAAATTTAATCAAAAATAATTACAGGTAAAATAAATAAATACGTTCAAAACTGTTCTAAATCATTATGAAGGGTTTAAATAGATATTTCTAGAAAATCCTCATTCGGCCTAAAAGCAATCCAAATAATTCTGAACAGTTCTGGACTATGTATACATACATTATATCATTAGTAATATTATTTGTCTTAGAAAAAAATAAACATTTGTTTAGCTATATATACCTGGTAAGTCAAAATTTCCAAATCGTTATTAGAACAAACGGTTTCAGTCTTCATAAAACCGTTCATCAGCCTGAACAATTGCATTATCCTTTGATCCTGACGAATGTCCTCGCCCGATTTGATTAGAAACGGATATTCCTTCGTGTCCGTTCCCAAGATGGTCACTTTGATGGGATTCCTTAACGATTCCATTATTTTTATCTGGAATATATTTATTACGTGTGTTTGAGCTTATCTGAGACAATTTTGTAAAATTTTTAATAACAAATACGGTGTAACACTGTATGATGGCATGGCAGAGTAGAAGAGAGTAGAATACATTAAAAGAGATTAGAAGATAGTAGAAGAGATTAGAAGAGACTATAAGAGAGTAGGAGAGAGAGTAAAACAAAGTCGTGTAGTGTAGAGTAGACGATAGTAGAGTCGATAAGAGTGGAAAGAAAGTTGAATAGAGACTCTTCGATTCTACTCTGCTCTACACTGCACTACACTTTCTTCTACTCTTTCAACTCTCTTCTACTCTATCCGACTTTGTATGTATAATCAGAACACAATTCCCTTAAATTTTGGAAACACCTCTCGCATTACCCGTTTCTTTTTTAAACCGAACCCTAATTTGAAATTTCTAATAAATAAATAAATAAATAAATTATACCTCCGGTCGAAAACCGGATATCCTGACGTGGTACTCGCTCAAAGGTCTCTTCCCGCCATCGTATTGGCCGGGAATTTCCAGATCGGCGTCGAATTTTCCGGCGGAGAAATTCGCCAACCAAGGCGAATAATCTTTCAACATCGCCGACATCTCTCTGGATCTTATTTTGTATCTTATGGCAAAAGTTTCGTCCAGTTTGGTGCGGATTGTCGCGTGCACGCGGCCGATTTCCGCTTCTGGTGTGAAAAATTATCGTCGATAAATCCAGAAATAATGTTAAATTCCATATATTCAAACTGTTTACGTGTAACCAACCGGTTATACAGGGTGAGTCGTGAGGAATCGTACATACTTTAACAGTGCATAGAGGCACTTAAGGTGAATATCATACGACCATTAAAAGTTCCATCGGCCTCTTCTCTAAGGAGATACAGGGTGATTTATGAATATTGACGAAAATTTCTTTTGTTTATATCTTTATGGTGGTTATTTCGATTTGGTTCATTTTTTGATAAAAGTGTACATTTTGAAACAGCAACACACTGGCATATTCAGAATTAAAAAATTTCAGGACCGTCTTCAAAAAAAAGAGGTAAATATTTCCAAACTTAATATTTCACTCTGTATACACTTTTTCTAAACTTTCATTTGGTTAATGTAGAAGGTATAAGTAACTCTTAAAGTCTGAGCATCAGAAATTTTTGCCTTTGCACTTTGTTTAAATTGTCAATTATCAATTAACTTTTAAAAAAAATTACACATTTAGGATAACCGAATAATTTACATTAAAATAATATTTTCTATCGTACAAATTTTAATGAAAATTATTAAAAACGACTAATTACATATTCCTTTCTATGATAAAGTCCTAAAATTACAAAAGAAATCTTAAAATTAACTCAATAAAAATATTTAACGCGCATGATAATAACTGTTCAAAAACTAACGAAAAACGATAATTCAATAAAAAGTCTATTCTACATTATAAAACATGTTCAAAATGAAATCCATTTGCCACTGCAAAATTCGTAAACAAAAATAATATCAGCATATTCAGCAATTGAATATTTGAATGGCATTTTTTAGTAAACAAAGTGTATCAATTAGTAACACACAACGATTCAATTCATAATTATTGACGAAAAAATGAAACCAATTGTTAAAATGCAAAAACAAAGAAAGGGTTAATTTGTCATAGACTATTTCGATCATTATATCTAATTTAACATACAGAAAAAATAATTCAGTAGAGAATAATATTAAATTATTTTTTTTGTAATTTTAGGTCTGTCTTTTTCATAGAAAGGAATACGTAATTAGTCGTTTTTATTAATTTTCATTAAAATTTTAACGATAGAAAATATTATTTTTATTTAAATTATTCGGTTATTCTAAATGTGTAATCTTTCTTAAAAGTTAATTGATAATTGACAATTTAAACAAAGTGTGGCAAAAATTTTCCGATGCTCAGGCTTTAAGAGTTACGTATACCTTCTACATTAACCAAATGAAAATTTAGAAAAAGTGTATACAGGGTGAATTGTTAAGTTTGGAAATATTTACCTTTTTTTTGAAGACGGTCCTGAATTTTTTTAATTCTGAATATGCCAGTGTGTTGCTGGTTCAAAATATATACTTTTACCAAAAAATGAACCAAATCGAAATAATCACCATAAAGATATAAACAATAGAAAATTTCGTCAAAATTTACAAATCACCCTGTATCTCCTTAAAGAAGAGGCCGATGGAACTTTTAATGGTCGTATGATATTCACCTTAAGTGCCTCTATGCACTGTTAAAGTATGTACGATTCCTCATGACTCATCCTGTATGTATATTTTATCAACCGTTATAATATTTCAATCGGTGTTTACAACTCGATGTAACCCGTTGGTTATAAAACCGTTTGGGTAAGCATGGCAACATTGCTTACTTGAATAAAAAAATAGAATGTATGGTAAATAAAATATTGATAATTATGAGTAAAATCGCTCACCTTCCTTCATAAATTCCTCGAAATCCTTTCGAAAACCTTTGATGGCCCCGTAAATGGCTCCTTGGAAATTATCGCAATTTTCGTCGAAAATATCTCTTAGCAATGCGCATGCGTATCGTCTCATTAACGACTTGTCGCGAATTTTCTCCATTTTCGACGCGTGGTATTTTA
This sequence comes from Phyllotreta striolata, assembly GCA_918026865.1. Taxonomy (NCBI): domain Eukaryota; kingdom Metazoa; phylum Arthropoda; class Insecta; order Coleoptera; family Chrysomelidae; genus Phyllotreta; species Phyllotreta striolata. The sequence continues at coordinate 1,010,319 of OU900102.1, read as the reverse complement.
ATAGTACTTCCGGTACGGTTACGTAGGTCAATGCCTTCAGGAAATTGTTGACGTTCTCATCGGTTAATAGCAATTCATCTAACCTGGAATGCAAATTATTAACACATTAATGCAAGGTTTTGTATCCAAAAGTTATATGATAGGTTATATGATCTAGAATGATTCAGAACTTTTCAGACTGATTTAGAAATGTCTAGGATGATTTTGAACTGTCTACAATGACTCAAAAATATTTACAACGATTCAAAATTGTCCAGAATGATTTAGAGCTGACGACAATGATTTAGAACTGTTTACAATGATTCAGAACTGTCCAAAATCATTTTGAACTGTCTACAATAACTCAGAAATATTTACATAGATTCAATAAAATTGTTCAGAATAATTTTGAACTGTCTAGAAGTATTATGAACTGTCCAAGAATGATTTAGAACAGCCCAGATTCATTTAAAGTTGCCGACATGATTTAGAACTGTTTACAACGATTCAAAATTGTCCGGAATGATTTTGAACTGTCTAGAAGGATTTTGAACTGCCCGGAATGATTTAGATGTATCTACAATGGTTTAGAATTGCCTAAAATTATTCCGAACTGTCCAAATTCATTTAGAATCGTCCAGAATCATTTGGATTGCTAAAGAAAAAGAACGACAATCACCAACCTCTCAATCAACTTTCGAGCCACCGAAATCGATCCATCATCATCATCATCATCATCATCATCATCATGATCGCCATCTTCGATCAACCTATAATGCCCTTTGCTCAACCTGTACGCGTACATAACCGCCTGCGGATACGTTTCGGCCAATCTGGTTATCGTCGGCGCCAGCGCCCGAACTCGGCGCGTATCGATCTGGGCCAATAACTGCGGTATCCAATCGATAAACATCCACGTGGGAATACCGGCGGATTCGTCGAGGAACGCTTTATCGCAGAGGGCCTCGCCCAATCCGTCGGCGGTCAATAAGCACGGGAACAATTGTCTGCCGGCGGGCGAATCGAGCCTCATGGCGCGGAGCACGAATTGCACGAAGTACCTTCGAACAAAAAAAAAATTAAAGAAAGTGGATGATATTTTTTCATTTTTTATATAGGTGTTTTTAGGCTTTTTTTAGGTTGCAGAAACGACAAAAAGTGCGGAATCATCGCAGCATCGGTGTCTTTTGATGCAGTGCTGGGTCAGAATTGTCGAGAACCATCTCTATAGAATGATTCGAGAGAGTCGAGAACTGAGAGAACTTCTTAGATTTGATTAGAACGATTTTGAACTGTCCAGAATGACTTTTGGAATTGTCTAGAAAGATTTACAGCCGATTGCACCAACTTATTTTTAAGGGACCATTAAGCCCAATAGAGCTTTAATAGTACATTAACGTTCTTGGCTCGTTGCACCACATTTAATATACCTTTTTGCGTTCTTTAAAGCGACCTTACATAAGTAATCAATTTTCTCCAGTTAAAGCTTTATTAGCAAATATTTCATAAGTCAAAGTCACCATATTTGTATTGAAACGTTTTCAGTGGATGTGATAACGTCCAGATTAACGTGTTGGGATAACGTCTGAATCTAACATATTAAAATGCCCTTCTACAGTTAAAGGATCCAATGTAGATAAAATTAGTTCATCAAGATCATTTAGTTTCGATGTAGATTGGCCACCTGCCGTTTTTAAACATTCTTGCCGAATTTCAGCCTTTTTCTTCCTCAACGCCTGTCGTTTATTTTCATAACATCTGTTTAATTGCTCAGTTCTATTATTAAACTCTTAACTTGTTGCATTAAATTAATCTTTAAATTTTTCCCACGCTTAATTCTTTTCATTGTTTGTCACTGCATTGGTTTGTTCGCCTTCCATTCGCCCTGGCAGCTTGGCAGCCAACAAGCACCTCGCACCGACTAACTGCCTGAGCGAACCGGAAGTCGCTTCCAGGCTGCAACAGCCTTCATTTTTCTTCTTTTGTTTGGTTTGACCACGCATAGCTTGTGTCCAGAATTGTTGCTGCTACTGGTGAGGATCAGAGACACTCCTGGAATTTTTCAATCAGTGAGAGCATCTCTCCTGCGGCGCTGGCACGCATGTGTTACAAGAGGTGGAGATATTTTTGAAAATATGATGTAAAATAAAAATGTTATTGAGTTTGAAAGGAAGTATCGCCTAGCGCCGCTAGGACACGTCGTCAAATTCAAGTTCCTATGTTCAAAATGCTTGACTAATCACCACCTACCGGACCCCCGGAGTTTGTAATCTGAATTTCTGGACACACTGTATTTTAATACTAATGAGAACAAATTCTGTTCTCTAGGCGCGAAATTAATGGATTCAATACGTTTTTTTGGTTCAGCCATAATATTTTTGATTAGAAAAGAAATGTCAATCTTGAACGAAACGACTAAAAGAGAAGAAATTCATATACAAAGTGCGACGTTGTCATGTTGTCACTGAACTTAAAGAACACATAGTTCAAATTTTCCAAAAAGGTTACGGTGCAAATCCGTTAGAGTTAAAGGAACATTAAGATTTAAGGTATACTTTATTAATGGCCCCTTAAAAATAAGTCGGTGCAATTGGCCGGTACAATATTTCAGAATCCTTTAGAACTGTTTAGAATAATTTAGATCGTTTTACAATAATTTAGGATGCTCCAGAATCATTTAGAACTGTTTAGAATTATTTAAAACACTTCAGAATCCATTAGAACTGTTTAGAACCCTTTAGAAAAATTACTCAAATTTTAAATAATGTAGGTATAAATCAATTTTTTAAACAACTCTATATGACACCCTTTATATATTCACCTTTTGCATTCAACAGGATCCTTGTCTTTTACGAATTCCGCCAATTTGATGTAAGCCTCCGATAATGTGATATTCGACGGATTAAACGCCAAAGTACCGTCATTTGTCGAAAATGCACGGTCAGTTGAGTTTCTGAGTTTGTCGAAAGCGTACCGTTCGATGTCCAGCGACGTATCGACGGATTTGTTAAGGATAAAATCGATTTTTCGTTTGAATCGTGCGAAAAAAGCGGCCTGCTCATCGTTGCTCGATAGAATTCGGGACGTTTCCATTAACGCGTCGAATAATTTACAGTCGGTTTTCAAATTAGTAGATGGACGATCTGCGAAAAATATCGAGAGTTTTGTCGTAAATTAACCACCACGTATAAAAAACCGAGCTGTCGCTACATTAAACCATTCGTTAATTCATCAACTTACCCAATATCGTCAGAGCCTCTAACATCAACTCCATCTTCTTCGCCGGCTCTTCGGCGACGCGTCCCTTCAAATACGCCACGGCGCCTTTCAAACCGACGATCTCATCGTCACCATCATCATCATCATCGACGTACCTCCTCAAGTATTTCCAAGCCACGTGATAGTTCCCCAAATCCACGGCCGCTTCGACCAAATCCAAATCCATCCGGCGGCGCCACGACGACTCCAATTCCATTCCGCTCGAATCTTCACCGTTCGATCTCTTCTTCGCCGCGACGTCGACGAACAACCGCCCGTAGAGCAATTTAGTTTCCGCGTAATTCACCGAGATGGCGTCGCCGGCGTCGCAGCCGCGCCATTTTCGACGCAGGGCGTCCAACAACGAACCGTCGACGTCGTGCGTAGAGGAATCGTAGACGTCTATGAAATCGGCGATTTGGGCGACGTTGCGCAACCGCAGGAGCCTCCGGTAGCGTTGCGATCTGAAGACGGGGTTTAATGTGCGCCAGTCGTCGAGGAAGTTTTCGATCGGCGTTTTTAGATATTGTTTGGCTGCGGAATTATAGGAAGTTGATCGAAATTATAGGCCCGAATAATATACTATTTATTTTTAGTGTATTGTAGGCTATTGGGTCAATGTGGCAACGCCGCAATGATGATGCCTACGATAGAGGGGAATACAGACAAAATTGAATTGGAATTGATTGTTCACTAGAGCGGCACATATTAAAAATGGACAAGACGAGTCTATAAAAACGTTAAAAGATCCTTTAACGAAAGGAAGCTTTACGATAAAATGTTCTAAATGCAGTACCTACTATACGAAATTTCTGTCGTCTATAATGAGCTCTACAAACGAAAGCTTCGAACTTTCAAATTACAATAATAATTATTGTAGAAATGCATTATGTCTGCCTTTGTCTTTGGACTTTTTTGCTTTCATCTAATTTGTTATAGACCTAATTTGTCTTTGGGCTATTTTGTCTTTGGTTTATTTTGCTATGACCATTTGTCATTGGACTATTTTACTTTGACCTAATTTGTCTTTGGACTATTTTGACAAGTCACACATGTACGCAACCTCTGTATAACATTATTTACTTCACAACTAACTCGCAACACATACCTGTCCTCACGTCGTTCTGCATCAACCACAGCACGCAAAGTTCCTCGGCGAAATTCCGCGCCAAATACCCCCTTCGATCCGGTCTAACAAGGTACTCGTTCAACCTCCGCAGGAACTCGTCGTCGACGCGCATCTCCGTCAATTGCGACCTCACCCGAGCCTTCATATACCAAGGCAACAATTTCCTGCGGGCCCACCCGTCCTCCCATACGCCCTCCCATACGTCGCCGTCGCGATGCTCGACAACGTCGCCGACGGCCGTCGGGATCTTCTCCCACTCGCAGAGCTCGCCGAAGCACCGGAAGCACGAGTCCAAATAAAAGTCCCTGACGGTGGGCGAACGTTCGCTTTGGACGAGCCGACCGTAAAGTTTTCGCGCCTCCCTGTACAGATGCTTCGATTCGAACGAGAGGGCTTCGCGGATCGATTGACGCCCGTCGGTTTTGGCGAGGAATATCGATCGGACCGTGTCCCATTCTTCCAGGTCTTTGTATAGCCTTTGGAAAAAGCTTGTTTTTTTTATTCATCGCAATAAAAAGGGAAAATTAAGAAGGACAACATACATAGAAGTAGATGCTAAACGTTGCATATTTTAATTTTAAACAAGATGAAAGTGAGGTTAGTTTTTTTGTGTCATTCTTCTGCCATTTAGAACGCTCCAGAATCATCTAAAACTGTCTAGAAGAATTAAGAACTGTCTAAAACAATTTATAATGCTCCATCATCATTTAGAACTCCCCAGACTCATTTAGCTCCAGAATCGCTTCAGAGTCAACTGGAACTGCCTAGAACAATTTAGAATGTTCCATCATCATTTAGAACTATCCAGACTCATTTAGAACGCTCCAGAATCAACTGGAACTGTCTAGATGAATTAAGGACGGTCCAGAGTCATTTAGAACGCTCCAGAATTATTCAGAACTATCTAGAACAATTTTAGAACGCTCCATCATCATTTAAATTCTCATGAATCGTTTAGAACGCTCCAGAATCATTTCAAACGGTCTACAACAATTTTAGAACGCTTCATCATCATTTAGAACTCTCCAAATTCGTTTAGAAAGCTCCCGAATAATTATTAGAAAGAAGAAGAATGACAAAAATCTAATCTCATTTTCACCTTGTTTAAGATCCAAATAAGCAACGTTGCCACGTTTAAAAATCGGAAATATACAGTTGACTGCCCATCTTCAAGTGCGAGGAGAAAGGGACCAAAGAAAAGAGAAGAATTTTAGTTCATTTTGTTACTTAACCTAATTCGTATTGACAGATGAAATATATTTTAGCGCTTATTTTGGTTGTTAGCCGCATGGAAATTCTAAATGTGAATAAATGTTAATAAATGGTTAATATTATTAATAATTGATGCAAATAAGAGTTCATGCAAATAACACTCAATGTTGTGGTCCTTCGAAGTCAGGATTGGCCTGGAAAAGAACTTTTAAGCTGAAAATCTAGGACAGAGTTGGAGGTTAAATTAGACTGGACTGGGAAAAAAACTTGGAATCTGGAAAGCTAGGACAAACGTGTACGTCCACAATTGGTAAAAAATCCAGTTCTATTTCCTAATAAGTTTAGTGGAACTTTCATTTGAGTAATTGGTGCTCGTATAGTTTGTACTTTTGGATAAGTTTAGTATAAGTTACATTTGCTATTGGTTCATTTGGGTTGGGATAGCAATTATGTCAGAAATATAATAAAAAAAGGGAATTATAAAAACAAAGTTAACTTTATTTTCGAAGTTTGTAGCAAAGGTCGAGAGTGAAAGCGACAGTCAATCAAAGGATGATTTTTTAATCGAATTGAAAGGCCGACTTAATAATGTTCTGGGGTTGCTGACTAAATTCAATCAGATTCAAGAAGAGATTGATTTGTTATTATTAGACGAAGAGTTTGAAAGTTACGATAGAGATAGATTTAAGGGGAGTTTTTCAAGTTACCTATTATCAGGTTATTTCGAAGGCTAAAGGGCTTTCGAGGGGATCTGATGGTGGTTCTACGAGTTCTGGGGATTCAGGCAGCAATCACAGCAGTCCAAAAACTTTGTTAGAATCGAACGGTCAGAATGTGGAGTTCGCTTGAACGAGTTCAGGTACAAATTCAGGTAGGCCTAACTTACCGGCTATTCCTTTGCCATCGTTTAATGATCAAGATGAGCAAAGGCTAGAGTTTCGCGATACATTTAAATCCTTGGTGCATAACCGTAATTTGGCAAATATTGAGAAGTTTTCATTTTTTGAAATCGGCACTGAGGGGTGAGGCTCAAGAGGTAATAAAATTGGTTAGATAAGATATTATCTTCAGAAAATTATGAAATCGTTGGAGAGTATTATGTGAACGTTATGATTATACGCCTCAGTTGGTTTACAAGCATTTAAGTGGCATAATGAATTTCCCTGTAATTGTAAAAGAGTCTGCAGTAGAGTTACGCAATATGTTGGACACTATTACTAAGACTTTGTTAGCAATGGAAAAGTTAAATGTAAATACAGAATCGTGGGATTGTATTATAATTCATTTATTAAAAGACAAATTGGATAGGGCTACATACAGATTGTGGGAAGAGAAAAGACCTAAAACAAAATTGGCACAATTCACAGAAATCAAGAAATTATTGAAGAATAGAGTTGGGGCATTAAAAAAAATGTTACTAATAGAGATGGGGGAAAACCATTTAATAAATTCAAAGTTAATAAAGCGTTTGTAACGACAGAATCAGGTAAATGTGTTTTTTGTAAGAGCAACACGCTATTCAAAATTGTTCAGAATTTCTAAAACTAAATGTTTTTCATAGGTTACAGCGAATAAAGAAAATGGGTTTGTGTCTTAATTGTTTGCGGGAAACTGATCATGTGAGTAGATTGTGTGGACTGAATGGTTGTTCAAAATGCGGACTGAAACATCACACATTGTTGCACTATGGATCGGCAGTGAATGATGGGGCTCCGGGTACGTCAAGTTCTATTCAAGTAAATTCATTTTGACTGAATGATGGAAATAAGATAGACGGAGAGGTGCTTCTGTCGACAGTCGAGGTCAAGATGATCGACTCTGCTGACGTGAATGTATGTAGAGCTCTATTGGATACAGGATATCAGCTTAATTTGATAACATTCGAATTGGCGGACAGATTGGGGTTGTCCACCTCTCAGAGGTCGGTGGATATATGTATTTGTCGGGAGTTGGTGGGAGATCTTCGTCGGTAGCAAAGGGATTGAAAGAGTAGTTGAGAATGGGTCAATTCAACCCCATGTCTCGCCAAAAACAAAACAAAAAAAGAGAGGGCTCTGGAAGAGGGGACCTCGGACGAGATGGAGAGGGCTGGAGATGGGCAACCTAATAAGGGCCCTTCAACAGTCTCCCGAGAGGGATCCCGAAACCGGGACCTCAAAACAGCAGGTGGAGGGAGCGGTGGGCGCACAGGCTTTGCCGGGAACAACTGCCCTTTCATCTGAAGTGTCCAGGAGGCGTCGCATTAGCGGTGCCTAAAAGAGGCGGAGACGCCAAGCTGCAAGGGCGGCGGAAGGGTCGCCGAAAGGTGGCCCAACTGGCCCTTGCAACAAGGTGGCGGCGGCAAGACCGAGCACGGGTACGCACGAGGTTGTTGGCCCCAGCGAAGTCAACCCTAAAAATCTCCAGGAAAAGACCTAATCTTCCCGGCTCTACGGCAGGGCTGGGAGGCCATTGGTCCAATCTTAGTGCATATCTTTCGGGCCCGCTTGGTAAGCAGATATGTTCCTGAAGAGTGGAGACAAGTGCGAGTTGTTTTCATACCAAAGCCAGGTCGTACTACCTATACCGTGGCTAAGTCCTTTAGACCTATCAGCCTAACATCTTTTGTGCTGAAAACACTGGATTGGTTGACCGGTATATGAGGGAGAAGGTTGGGCTCAGGTATCCTTGCACGACAACCAGCATGGTTGGGGCCATGTTACGCAATCGCACAGTAGAGGCCAAATGGAAGGATCATGTGGCTAAAATGGTCGTCGATAAGGGTTGCCTGCAGGGGAGAGTTCTCTCGCCCACTTTGTGGAACCTAGTAATCGACGAACTCATAATCTTATTAAACGGTGAGGACTTTCTAGCAATTGGGTATGCCGATGATATAGTTGTCCTTGTTGTTGGAAGGCATATCACTATACTCAGGGACCTGATGCAAAGGGGCCTGAAGAGGGTACAGGAGAGGTGCAACGACCACAGACTTGCAGTGAATCCTGCAAAGGCTGAGGTAGTTGCTTTCACCAAAAGGAGAGGTATAAGACCTGAGGGTTTGCACCTTGGCGGAACGCCACTTCCAGTGGTTGAACAAGTGAAATATCTAGGGGTGACCCTGGATAAGTCACTGACATGGAAGGCCCACCTTGATAGTCGCCTAGACAAGGTGACTAATACATACTGGGCCTGTAGGAGAGCCATCGATCTGAAGTGAGGACTAACCCCAAAGACGATCATGTGGTTCTACAAAGTGATCATGCTGCCTATGCTCACATATGGGGCTCTGGTCTGGTGGCCTAGGGTAACCTTGACCACGGCTAGATCGCAACTGACACGCCTTTAAAGGGTGGTCAGTTTGGGAGCAACTGGCTGCATGAAGACTACATCAACTGCTGTGTTGGAGGTGATTCTTGGCTCATGCTCCAGTAATGGGTCTGGGGCAGGAATTTACTCTAGGACCCCAAAGACACAAGTTTGTGTCCCATTGGTCAAGGGGGTATCTGCATATCAGGCTGAGGTATACGCTATCTTGGAATGTGCGCAGATGAACCTAGACAGAGGTTATGTGAACCGTCACATAACCATATACACCGACAGCCAGGCGGCAATCAGGTCCATGAGTGGATATACCATCAACCCTGAGCTGGCTGCTGAATGTCGGGGGCGGCTCGCTGACTTAGCGAGGCGGAATGAAGTGCGGCTAGAATGGATTCCGGCCCACTCTGGTTTTGAGGGCAACGAAAAAGCGGATGCGCTGGCTGTGGAAGGGACGGCAACTCCCTTCCGTGGCCCGGGCCCGACCTTGGGCCTTACAAAACAAATGATTCACATGGAGGCGGGAATTTGGCTGAGAAATCAACATCTCGCTTATTGGAGTGCTTTGCAGGGTCTTAGGCAATCCAAGCTCCTACTTGGGGCTGGAGCAGGACTCCTAACGGAGCACTGTTGTCTGAGGAAACACTTCTATAACCTAGGTTTAGAGAAAAGTCCCCTGTGCAGGGGCTGCGGCATGGCGGATGAAACATCGGACCATGTTCTTCTGGAGTGTCAGAACTGGGCTGTGCTACGCAGGTAAACCTTTAGAGTCCCTGTTATGGTCTCTGGAGATACAAACAGGCACCCATTGAAAAGGACTCAGGCCTTCATCGAGGGACTCGGCTTCATGGATGCATAAGCAGCATGATTTTATGAAGGAGTATGAATCTATGGAGCATATATCAGAGTGTGTTGGTCATTCGGATGAGATTTCATACTTTTTCCCCACATCATGGGGTTCTGAGGGAGAGTAGTGCAACAACGGAGCCCAGGGTCGTGTTTGATGGTTCGGCCGTGTTTGAGTCTGGTGTGTTGTTGAATGAGCTTCAATGCAACGGACCTAAGTTGCAGGATGATTTAATGCTAATATTGTTAAGGTTTAGGCAACATTCTATCGTTGTCTGTGGTGATATTGAGAAGATGTACAGAATGATCTGGATCGATCCTGATCAGAGAATAGATGGTGAATAGAGGTTTGCGTTTGTTGTTGAATTTGATTTTGGATGAGTGGGGATGCTTGAGAGTTGGAGGTCGCTTACAGCGTCCTTACAGGCGTCGCTTACAGGCATCTGTGTCATACACAAAGAAATATCCGTTATTGTAGAATGCTAAACAAAGGTTAACTCAATTGACATTTGAGGCAGAGCATGTTCGGTTGTTACATGGGGGGCCGAACTTGCGGCTTTGTTCAATAAGAGATAAGGTTTGGATGACAGGTGGGCGCAGTTTGGCTAGGAAGGTTGTGCATCAGTGTGTGAAACGTTTTAGAGTGAGGCCTCGGTCATTGGATCAGATAATGGGTGTTCTGCCGAGGGAACGAGTACATCCCACTCCGCCGTTCTACGTTAGTGGGACGGATTACGCGGGACCGTTCATAATAAATAATCACAAGGCACGTGGCATTAAGACGTCCAAATGTTATAGTATTTGTTTATTTGTGTGTTGTTCCACATAGGCTGTCCATCTGGAACTGGTTACGTATCTTACTGCAGACGCATTTATTGCAAGTTTGCGTCGATTTATTTCTAGAAGGGCTGAATTATGTTAGAGCCAATTCAGAATTGAAGAAATTGATTTATTTAATAAAGGGAGAGGTAGATTCGATCAGTAATATGTTGGGATTGGAAGGTATTGAGTGAAGTTTCATTCCGGCCAATTCTCCAAACTTTGGGGGCTTTCGGAGGCGGGAATTAAATCTTGTAAGTTGCATCTCAAAAGAACTGTAGCAAATGAGACTTTAATCCATCTAATTTTGACGTGTTAATCCCATCCCATTTCCTTTTGGGCCGCAAAATTACAAGTCTCCCGGACAGAAATTGGAAGGAGATACTCATCAATCGTTTATCCAGATGGGAACATCTCCAGATGTTATTACAACATTTTTGGAATCGGTGGAGCTCCAAATATTTGTCTTAACTTCAGACACGCAGTAAAGAAGACAAAAAATATCGAACTGGATCAATTGGTGGTAATGAGAGACGACAACTTGCCACCCTTGAGATGGAAGCTGAGTTGTGTGGTGATAGTCCATAGAGGACCTGATGGGAACGTGCGTGTGGTGGAGGTGAAGACGCAACACGGACTATTTAAGCGAGCTATTTCCAAAATATGTCCGTTACCAAATTTCGTTTGAAAGGAACCTTTCAAAGGTGGGGGGATGTTGACTGCCCATCTTCGAGTGCGAGGAGAAAGAGGCCAAAGAAAAGAGAATAATTTTAGTTCATTTTGTTACTTAACCTAATTCGAATTGACAGATGTAATATACAGAGTTGGGAAAAAGTCCGGAATAAAATTATTAACTCTTGACCCAGTAATTTAAACAAAAAACGCTGAGACGCGTCAATTGATTTTATAATGAACCTATTAGTTGCCAATAAAATGATTTTTTTTTCTTCAACCCCTTAGGTGTAACCCTACCCAATTTTTTTTAATGCAAAGGTATGTCGTGTGTAGGCTCATTGAAAAGCCCATAAAAATGGAATCTGGAACATACTTTTTTTTTTCTTTTACTTACGTGCTTATTGAGAAATGAACCAAAAACTCTTTTAAAAACAAAAAGATTACAAATAACTTTTTTAATGCAATCGATGTAGCAGTTGTTAAAAATGTCATCCGTCCTCTACTTGACAGGCTCCCAGGCTACGATAAGACCTAATATCGGTAGCCTATCTTTAATTTTGAACGACTTTATATTAGAAACAAGCGAGCCTGGGCCAGTCAGAACACAAAATCTTATTGATTTTGTGACATCTTATTGAAGATCCACATTTGTCAACTGTTTCATTGGCACAAAATCATGCTGCGTCTGGACGAACGATAAGAAGGTTTTTAAAAACTGAAAAATATCACCCATATAAGGTACATCTTGTTCAAGAGCTTTTGGAAGATGATTATGACAGGCGAATACAATTTTGTGAGGAAATAATGAGGCGATGTGACGAGAATAATGGGTTTCCAATGAACATAATCTTTTCGGATGAAGCTACTTTTTATTTAAACGGTGTAGTTAATAGACATAATTATCGTTTCTGGGGTAGGAAAACCCACAGTGGATATGTGAAGCTCATACGCAGCATCCTCAGAAAGTAAATGTGTGGGCAGGTATCATTCACAACAGAATATTAGGTCCATACTTTTTTGAGGAAAACCTTACAGCTGATCGCTACTTAGACTTTCTTAGATTTGAATTAGTACCTGCTCTGGTCAAGATTCAAATATCCCCAGTGAAGCGCTATGGTTTCAACAGGACGGCGCTCCTCCACATTTTGGCGTTAATGTCAGAGAATATCTGAATGAAATATTTGAAAGACACTGGATCGGGCCATGTGTTACAATTGAATGGCCACCAAGATCACCAGATTTAACGCCGTTAGATTACTTTCTTTGGGGATACTTAAAAGAAAAAGTTTATCAAAATAGGCCGGATAATATTGAAGATCTTAAAAATAGAATTAGAGTGGAAACAAATAACATACCAGCTGAAGCTATTCGCAATTCCGTATACGGGTTTTACCATCGCCTGGGAGCCTGTCAAGTAGAGGGTGGAGGACATTTTCAACATCTGCTACGTTAATTCACCCGATAGCACTAAAAAGGTATTTGTAACTTTTTTGTTTTTAAAAGAGTTTTTGGTTCATTTCTCAATAACTATATAAGTAAAAGAAAAAAAAAGTATGTTCCAGATTCCATTTTTATGGGCTTTTCAATGAGCCTACACATGACATAGCTTTGCATTTGAAAAAAAAGTTGGGTAGGGTTGCATCTAAAGGGTTGAAGAAAAAAAATCATTTTATTGGCAACTAATACGTCCATCGTCGGGACTTTTGCCCAACCCTGTATTTTAGCGCTTATTCTGGTTGTTAGCCACATGGCAATTCTAAATGTGAATAAATATTAATAAATGGTTAATATTATTAATAATTGGTGGTAATAATAGTTAAAACTCAACATATACAAACGTCGGTTACAAAACCATTATAGAAAGTATAGAAAACTTCCGAACACGGGGAAAAAATCTAGCAGGAAAACCACTTATCCATCAAACCAAAAAAAAAAGGTAGTTACTTACTCTGCCAATTTCATCCAATAAACCATCTCCCTGCTATCGTCGTTGAACGTTCTCTTGCTAGAAGACGGCTCGCTAACGTCCAATCCTGCAACGATATATTCCTCGATCACCAGAGCTCCTGCCGCCTGCAAACTGCTCTCCTGGGCGACGCGCGCCACCGACTCGGGCTCCACTACTACGGCCCCTTTACACTTCAACAGCACGTCGAACAGAGCGCCGAACAAATTCCGATCGAATCGCACGGAACCGTCGAAAATCTTCCCGACGCTCTGCGAAATTCCCGCCAGAAATTCACCGGAACCGGAACCCTCGGAGGCAGCTAATAATCCGGCGAATAACTGCAGAAAGACGATCTTGCAGAGCTCGTCGTCGCGCCAGACGAGCGCCTCGAGGGGCTTCAGGATCGCAGCGAGCGATATCTGTACGTCGGGAAAGTCCCCTTTTCTGTAGCTCCTGTATAAGGTGACGGTTTTTTCTTTTTGCTTGGCGTATTCTTCGATGCGCCGGAGGGTTTCGCGACGCTTGCGAGCCTCCACTTGCGCCATGTCCTTGGCGATTTTCCACTTGTCCTTCAGGAACCGCCGCTTGGTGAGTTTGTAAGGATTAGCGCGTGAAGGAGTCGAGGTGTCGTTGGGGTTCTTGAAGGGATCGACGGTGCGCTGGCGTAAGGACAGCGTTTCGTTGAGGCTGGATAATTTGGAAACCTGTTGGTCGTGATAGGATTGGGTCGGGAGGAATTCGAGGTAGGAATTGGTTTTTTTCAAGGCGAAACCGCCAGCGTTCGAATCGTTGGGGAAACTATAAGAAAAGACGAATGATAAAAAAGAATTGATTTGATGAGAATGGAACGCTACAAGTGTACAACTGTAGGAGACATGTATTCATTCATTCACTGACTGATTGTCGAGTATGGATTTTTTGGTTGGGGGTGTTCGGAATTTTTTCGGATGTTTTCAGAAAGTTCATTCATTGTCGAGACTAGAAAGAGTAAAATTGTTTAATTTTACTTAAAAACAGTGTGTTTATTAGTAAAGTGAAAGTTGAGAACAAAAAGACTGAAACAATAGCTTAGTTCGTGAGGGTAGGCCAATGGCCGAAAGGGGCATAGCCAAAAACTTTAGTTATAATTCCAAAAGAGGAGCGAGAAACGTGACTATATATGAAGTGCAAAGGAGTGAAAAAGAACACGAAATGGAACTTAAAAATTGTGAAATGGACACTGACATTAGTATGAAAAAAGCGAGAGTGGAAAGTGCAATCCCAACATCAAATCGGTTTTGCTGAGAGGACAGTTGAACAACATAAAGTAACCCAAAAGGTAAGCGAAATAAAATTACCTCCGATTATAATAATAGATAGAATAACATCACATCAAGGATTGATCGATGAAATCAAAAAAACGCTGCAACGCAGAACAGTTCAATTTAATAGAAAAAATACCAAAATATTTGTGAACTCTAAAGAACATAGGAAAATGCTTCTGCACCAATTAAAAGAAAGGGGAACGCATCATTACACATACACAACAAGAGAAGACAAGTTCAAAAGAACTGTACTGAAGGCAGCCTCAGGCCTTGATATAACAGCGCTGGCTGAAGAAATTCACCATGAATTTATAATAGAAATTGAAAAAATTAGCCCACTAAGAAGTAAGAACAAGGATACACAGAGCCATAGTTACCTATTAATGGTAAAAAAAGATGTAAATGTAAAAGAACTACATAAAATTAGAGTACTGGGAAACATAATGGTAAAATGGAAACAATTTTTTAGGAAAAATATAGTAACGTAATGCTATAGATGTCAGAAGTTTGGGCATAGCCAAGCAAACTGCAACCTGGAAAACAAATGTTTTCAAACAAATAAAGTTGTTAAAACAACTGAGAAGTGAACTATCCCAAGCAGAAACGTTCATGGAAAAAGCAAATATATTTATCAAGTATGAAACCATCTACAATGAACCGTAAACATAAAGAAGAAAAAATATTATTGTGGAATGCCAATGGCATAACAAAGAAAATAAGACAACTAAGAGAATTTGTACAACGAGAAAACCCATCCTTTGTATGTGTAACAGAAACAAAAACCAGGGGCAGCAACCCACCACCAACAATACCAGGATACAATTTAAACTTTAAAAACAGAGAAAAAGGAACAGGCGTGGCCATTTATGTTACTATGCGAATTCTTCAATTTATTCCCCAAACAACGCTAGAGAGGGACGTTTCGACTTTAGAAACCTTCCACTTCAGAGTCAAATGAGAAAAAGAAAGGTTTTTTGTTTTTTTCACTTTTTTCTAATTGAGTAATATAGTTTCGCTTCAATCAGACTAACTATTTGTCAACGGACACTAGATGGACACTATATGTATTAAAATACTAGCAAAAATGATAATATAATATGATATAGAATCAAATGAATATAATATGATATAGAGGAATTCGTCTGTGACAGGAGAATCTTCAGACGATGAAATCTTTTGGTATTGGACGAGAATAGGACAGCAGGCGTTCTAAATGCCTTAGCTATTCCCTTTAGGAGTCTATTGGTCAATGGGCGAATTTCAGCAGTTATGGGTATTTAGATCTCTCTAGGCTAAGTAGATGAGTGATTACCGAAGGATAATTGAGTCTTTCGAAAGAAAGGCTGAAGAAGATGAAGAAAAAGAAGAAGAAATAAGAGTGATTACCTACCTGTTAGGATCCAAAGTTTCAGCAAACAACGGCACAACGGACGGATGCTGGACCTTCCAATTGGTAGACAATTTGTATTCTTCGAAATCGCAATCTTCCAACGGATGCTCGAATATGCTCGTATCGTATTTAACGTTTTCTTTCAACACGTCCAACAGAACGTACGTCGAAGCGTTCAATAATTTATCCTCGAATTTCGGTTCGTACAATTGCGATAGAACGGCAGGGAATCTGTGAATAACTGAGCGCGGTAAATCGACCGTCTTCGACCAGAAATCCGCCATTTTTTGTCGGTTTTCCTCGTCCGGATCGGCCAAACCGGCCAGTAAAATCACCCTCAAAGGTTCGACTTTGATAAATTCGTATGTCGCTATAGCGGCGTTGTACAAGCAACTCCTGAAGGTCGAATTCGGGTGATAAGTGTGCTTGGAAAACGCCCCAAGGATATCCTGGAATTTCGAATAATCATCGGAAAACAAGCGGATGGATTTTCTCACGACTTCCAACGCTAAAATCCCGATTTCAACGTTGGAATCGTCGACGAGCCGGTGCCAATCGACGATTTTAAAATCGCTGACTTGATCGAGCACATCCCGCGAGACATCCAACCGTTTCAGAATCAGTTTTAATATCGTTATTTTCTGATCTGGCGTGCCGTAAAACAGGACCGGCATCAAGCGGGCCAATGCGTGGCCGTCGATTATTTGCGGATGGGCAATTGCTACACCTGAAATTATGTTATTTGTGCAATAATCCTAAATGGGTTTTAAATGAAATTTTGCATTTTAGAAATAAATATAAACGGTCGGTTAAACGTTTACAACACTGTAATTATTCGTGACTTCTCTAGTGCCCCTAGATTCACTCTATTGCTTCTCTAGAACCTCTAAATTCACTCTATTGCTTCTTTAGTGCTTCTAGATTCACACTATTGCTTCTCTAATGTTTCTAAATCCCTGTAGTGAAACCACATTTGGAGAGAACGGCAGCTTTATTGGCGAACAAGTATACGCAGTACAACCATTAACTTAAGGAGAACTACCTTTGCAATTGCTTACTGATCAGTTGACTTGCATTAACTCTCTAACTTTCAATCACTAACCAACCTCAAATGGTTTACGTGGACGCCAACGCCGAACTCTGTCATATCCTTTGCGCACGCGCGTTTTATATAAATTACAATGTGTTTATAATTTGCTATGCAACAAACATTTGCAACGGTAAACTAAAACTCTAACAACACCCTGTAAGTTATCATTCTCTCAACTATCCACTAACTACCGCAGCTTACCAACCTAATTCCCCTTGACTGTATCAGTCATGTTGGCAGTTGTCCTATTTGACAAATCCCAACAATCCCCATCTACCCTTCTTTCGAAACACGTACATTTTTTATAGAACAATATTCAAAACGTAGCTAAAGATAGATAGTAAAAAAAAAGACTTGCCAATTAGGTATGTACTTACCCTCGAGGCACATGGCAAATTTATCCAAAGGCATGTCTTTTAACAAATCGCTATAATTCGCTCCGTTGGCATCGTTCAACGTACTCAACCAGAGCCCCGACGTTTCGGAAGCCGCCCTGTAGATCCTCTTCTCGTCCGATTTCAACGATTTCGCCAAAAATTTCGAAATGTCCTCTTCGTCCCGCCAAAATTTCAAATTGTTTGCCAACAGCACGGACGACACGTGCAAAGCCGCCTCCGCTGCGGTTTCGTTAGAAAACAAATCCAAGATGGCGGATTCGTCTATGGTCTGTATGGAGATATAAAAAATTATAAAAATCACTAAATGTTTATCGTATTAGAGCACTGTTATGTATTAGCTAACTATTTCTGTAGTAAAACACTTTACTAAAACGTGAAACGACCATTTATTTGTAACCTCCAAACTCAACTGCCTGAAGCAGTGTTACCAACTCTATTAATGTATGTATGCCTGTAAATAGGCAACCAGATATATTACAAGCACAAATCGCTAATATCACTAGCACTCTTTTTCCATTATAATGGACTAATTTGTGGAAGTTGTCTCTTATAATATAAAAGAGTAGATGATATACACGTACCGTCAAATGGGCTTTCCACGATTCCACCAGGAGCTTCAGAATTTCCAAGTTGTATTTGAAAATGTCGCGTCTGTCGTGATGAATGCGTCTAATGAGATGGTGCAGGAGTTTCGACGCCCAACGGACGTCGTCTTCAGAGGGATTTCGGATGTCCGTCGACCAAGTGGCGATCAGAACTAGCTAGAAATCGGTTATTTCTCGGGTCAAAATGTAAGAGGGACGTTTCTAAAGTTCTGCGGATTATGCAGAACTAATGAGAATAAGAGAGGAGATTTTTCGATTTTATTTGATTAATTTTGAATAAATCTGAACCAATTTTCAAAAACGCTTCACCAGAGTACCTATTTGCAACGGAAAACGATATTCAAATGAAGTATCGGAAGTGGAGTATAGTTCCATTTGAAGTTCTAAACCTAGAGTTTTACTAGAAAAGGAAAATTTAAAAACTTACCACATCGTTAACGAAATAATTGATCGTTTCTCCTGCGATTTTATCGATGACGAATCGAACGAGCGGTTTCAAAAAAACCTTGGCGAATTTTCCGAACACCTCGCTCTTGTTATCGATCACTTTTACAAGAAAGATTTTCACGTTTTTGTGCGTGTTTTCGTCCAAAAGAGTCGATGCAATGCCTGGGAATACACAAGAAAAAAATTAATATAAATGCTCGGCAACTATTTTAAATGTACAACATTAGGTTTGTTCCAACCAACAATTCTATCATCGTTCGTTACCACTAATTGAACTGATTAATGCGCATGCGTGAGTAAAATTAGTAAAGTTAACAATAATGTTTTATCAAACGATTGGAACGGTAAAGAATTAAGCATAAAGCCAAAAAAAGAAGGGAAGAGAAGATAACCTCAAAAAATTAAAAAATAAACAAGTTTCTCTGTCACCACGCCGATTACAGCCATGCTTGAAATGGATGCACCCCCGTTATATCTTGGCCAAATAACACGAAATTCTTCCACTCCTACTTGTACAAAAAAATATCCATTAAAATTAATGGTAAAGACTACTGCACAAATACAGTGTGTGTCACTACGATGGCCCATTAGAAGTATCTGGAAAAGTAGTGGTAATTAAAATTTGAAAATTTGTCTACAAATGTTAGTTGATGCGCTCTATTAAATGAAAACGGTGGTTTTTGTAGGATGGCTAATAAAAAGGTCAAAGATGTTTGAACCTGTTTTGAAAAACTCCTATTTGTATACAGTGTGTTATACAGTGTGTTATACCCATTTTTTTCTATTTTATTGAAAACAGCAGTAAAAAATAAGAGAAGTTCATGTTTACTTCCCTATATCTAAACCTAATAGTTTTGAAGATATTAATAATTTTACATAAAACTTACTTTTCTGCTTTATTCTTAAATAACTCGCTTTTACAAGTCTACAAATATCTTTAAATGGGTTCCATTTTAAAAAATGAAAAAACTTGGTATTTTTGAAGTTCAACTTTTCACATGTTTTGTATACACCCTGTATAAAATAAAAAGTTTTTTAATACAGATTCAAATACCTTTGACCTTGCTAAAATTTGGCGTACATTTCGAAAATATATTATATATGGGGTGTCCCATTTAAAATAACTAAGTTGCTGTCCACGGTATAACAGGTATAACGGTATAACACGGTATAACAGGAAGTAAGGAAAAGTTGAAAATATTTTTATTGAATAGAGCGCATCGACTAATACTTGTACACATATTTTTAAATTTTAATTACCACTACTTTTCCAGATACTTTTAATGGACCATCGTCGTAACACAGACTGTATACATATGTATTTCCTTCCGGAATTTCGGATTCCATTCTTTCCTTTCCTTAACAGTGAAAACAGTCCACAAACCCACTTCCATACATAACCTAATCTACTTGAAATTTTTAATTTGACAGTTCTAAACAAAAATGTAACCATTGCGCATGTCTCCTAATTTCAGAACTTTCGATACTTGCTATGTAGCAAGAATCGTTTGAACGGTAATTTTACTGGTTAAACCGGATGGAACAGAGAACTGATGGTAATCGAGAGGTCTGAACCAGTAATTTCACGTGGTTGGAACGTTTTTATTTAACTGCGGATGTGTATTAGTAATGTTACTGAAAATTACTGGTGGTTGAAACGAACCTTTTGTATCTAGTCAGAGTAGTCGCGGGACTCGGTTTACCGACTCTACTCGACCCTTCTACCTTTTCCTCTTCCTTTCTACCCTTTATTACACTCTATTGCATTTATTGCCTATTCCTGTTCCATTAAGAAAAAACCAGTAAATTAACAATTTCCATTTTCTTACCGTTCATCCACATCGGCACCACCGCATCACCGTCGCCATCTTCGTCGGGCAACCTGCAAATGCCATCGTCGAAAACCCGTTGCACCAGAGCACAAACCGTCCCCATGCACTCGTGCCCGTCGATCTCCGTCGCACCCAAACTAACCTCGATCCTCCGTCTCCCTTCCACCTCCTCGTCTTCCACGACCCTTCCAGCGCCTCCATCTCTCAGTACGCTTTCGGAAAAATCGAACTCGGTCACGTCCTCGCTCAGCGAGCTGTTGTACAACCTCTGGCTCTCCACATAACGCCGAGTAGAGCATCCGGCGTCGCGACGGCGACGCTTCAAAGCGTCCCTGACGTTCACCAGGACCTTCCTGTCGGCCGGCAGGGCGTCCAACTCGACGGGGAACTCGTACTTCGCCTCCAAATCGATTATATTGTTCCACAACACGTCCCTGCCGTCGTCGGCGGATTTCCTCACGAACAATCGCTCGTAGAAGCCGATGGAAGAAATTGAAGAGGAATTGCTCACCATCGACGCCAAAGCGTTGTAAGCGCAGCATTTGTGCAGCCTGTTTAGAGGATTGCCGTTCGCTACCACCTGAGGTTGTTTGAAGGCGTCCAAGGCGATCTTGAGCAGCCGCGCTAGTAATTTGGGTTCGTTCGCTGATATACTTAGAGCGCAATTACCTTCGGAGCTGAGCGGCGATCTCAGAAACAACACTTCTATTAGAATGAAATTTACGCTGCAGCGTTCGAGGTTGTTTTCGTCGAACGTTCGCAGGATTTCCGGGATGTTCGAGGCGAAGAATCGCTCAAATACATCGATATCGACGTTAGTTAAAACTGCCGTTAAAATTTCCTTGGCGATTTTAATCGTGGCAACGTCGTAGAGTTTTTGCAAGATCTCTTCTTGCGCATCTCGATCAAGGTTTTTCGCGCATTTTCCGATTAAATCTTCGGCGTTCGCGATCGGTTCGATTTTCTCGACAATATTTATCAAGTATTCGAACAGTTCATGAGATTTTACTATGGGTAGAAACGTCAGTAATTTGTTGAAATACGTTTTTTTGGCTCCTTCGTCGCGCGTTTGATTTTGAATTTCTTCGTCGAACACGGCAAATACTTGCGGCCAGTAAACGCTAATAAAAGAAAAAAAATGTGTGTGTGGAATAATACAATTATACAAAAATATACAGGGCGTTTCATTAAGCGAAAAAAAACTCCAGCTGTATGAACGGATGTAAATTGGGTGTAAATGTTGTGCAATAGTTCCTAGAGAAATGTATTTGAATGTACTTTAGTCTCAATCTTTTCTATTTTGAATAATCTACTCTACTCTAAATTTAATGTAGACACTGAATCTACTCTACTCTTCAACAAACAATCTACCCCCACTAAAACTAGATAAAAAATATCAAAGAGACTAACTATCTCTACTAACCTTCGATCCTGTACGCGGCGATTTCGAGCCGCTCTAGCCAACAGTCCGAACAATTCCACGTCGTTATTACGGCCTTTCACTATGCAATTCACCAGCCAATCTTCCACGTTGGCAGAATTAAAGTCTCTCTTCAATCGAACGACGAGCCTCAACAATTCCGTTCCTTTTTTAACGTTCAAACGATCACCGAAATCGTTCCAACGATTCAACAAACAATTAACGACGCTTTCGCGACGCGTCGCGACGCATTCGTTCTTGCAAATCCATTCCAAAATAAACGGGATTATATCCAGAGCGAGTTCGATGTTCGATGTTCGTAAACCGATCGATAAAAAATCGTCGAAATTTCGCATTAAAACCGGAACAAAAGCTTTATCGAAGGTGGTTACGAAGAACGAACAAAGATCGACGTTCCGAGCCGCTTCTGAGGATTTTACGCGACGATCGCTAAGCAATAACAAATTCGCGATCGAATCGAAATTCTTCGGCAACACCAGCTCGAATAGATTCGATAGATGCGACAAAGTGGTGTCCGGTATTCGATTGATGAAAATCAAACCGTCTGTAGCTCGGTTAGAAAATTCGACGAGAAATTGATCGAGAGCCGAGTTTACAGTAGCGAGATCGAGCCGAGACGAGATCGTAGATTTAGCCAACAACGAAATACCGTTCAATAAATTTCTATCATTCAAATTCGTATTGGTTTCCAAACGAGCACAAGGAGTCGTGAACGCATCGATTCGTCGTTGCAGAGCCCCCACGAACGAATCGCAATCGATTTTCTCGTACATCGAATTGCACAAAACCGTCAACGAATCGATTTCGTCGTTAACCAAACCCCGTTCCTGCGGAGCCAATATCACGTCGGAGAGGAATCTCCAAAACCCGTCGCTCCAGCTCTTCTTCTTATCCAATTGGATTTTCGCGTGGTTTTGCACGAGAGCCGCATAGAACCGCAACATCGCCCTTACGCATTCGTTCTTCAATTTCCCGTACAAATCTCGCTCGGAAGCGGCGCCAGAGGCGTTCAGATCGTCGCAGAAACGCATCTTATCGATAAACCGATCGATTTCCTCGAAAACGCGCTCGTCAAAATCGATTTTCTCGAGCCGATGGCGCGTCAGGAACGCGTAACCGTCCAAGCAACAGGTGAAATTGCGCAAGTAACAAAACAAACCGGCGTGATCGCGAATCGATTCGATGCTCGACAGTTTGCCGTCGTACAAATCGCGCAATGTGCCGGAGAAATGCTCGGAAAGGAGGAAGTCGCTCAAATGGCGAGGCCGCGAAGAGCATAGAGGAGTTATGCTGACGAAGAGCTCCATGGAAGCTTCCCTGGAATTGTAACGAGACCACAATGATTCTAATGAGATATACAGGTCGCTCCATTTTTGATCGCAACATAGGTTATACCGAGCGTGCGATAAAGACAACTTCTATTAGACACTTATAAAGGAAAAAGAAAGAGTGACATTTGTGTCTTTGCAACTTTTCACTCTGACAACTGTCATTTTGTAACGTAATATTTATTTTTCTTTTATCCGCCATTGTAAGGGTGATAATTTGAATCTACAAAAGTCGAATTTCTAAGTTCTCTGTACTGCCTAATTATTTCTTTCGTCGTAATATAAATTTGATTGTGTTAATTTTAGAAAATACTTATTCATTTGCCTGGTACAGATAACTAAATCCATTGTTTATATTATTTTTGTACTTACTTTTCTTACTTGTTATTTTATAACTTTATGTATCGATATCCATTGTATTACTAGTTGTATTTCTGCTTATTTGTAATTTAATCGGAAAGAAAATGTTGTACTCCACGAATAATTGCTCCATTTAACTATAACGAAATGCTACTTTGTTTATGTTAATTAAAGACAAAAGTCAAATGTCAAAAGTTTACTATTAACGTCAAACTCAGAATTGCCAATAGTATTGATTGTAATTCATAGAACATAAATAACGTTAACCATCTGTCATGTTTCGCACCCTGATCGTGGACTCCAATCCAGATCGTCGTCGAGTTAAGATGTGTATTATTTATATTTTCACTTTCATGCAAGATTTAAAATTACAATTATGTGTAGCTAAACGTAACGTGAAAAAGCCGTAAGGCGCGGCTTTGGTTTGTTAAACGTCCTGATGGAATGCTCCAGGGTCGACAAAATTAGGTAACATCGATTCTTTTACACGTGGCATCTTCGTGATGGCCGACATTTTCTTTCTATGGTATTCTAACTCATGGTAATTTTAACTATGGTAATTTTTTAATTGTCACCTTTATCCTGTGAATTTTGAATTTAATTTTGTTTTTGTTCTTTCACTTAAAGGACGAATAATTTATTATTAACGATTTCCGAATTTTTGAAAAGAAAACCCAATTTTGTTAAACTTTAAATTTTCTTTTTTTTTTGACTAAATTCCTTCCCGTTTTAATTTCTGCCTTTGTTTGATAATGGTGTAGATTATTAGAATTTGATTTTATTATTTCACATTTATTATAGTCTCTATAATTTCATTTTCATTGTGACATTTAATGTACCCGCTGTTACTTAAATGGCTGATTCATTTCAAATAAATTCGATTTCTTTTGTATAAACGTATAAATTGTTAAATTTGATTGATTATCTAAATTTACTGTATCGGAAGTCCCAGAAGTAAATATCATTGTTATAGAAGTAACCAATAAACATTGTTAATTCTGTTTCGAGTTAGATTTTTTTTTCATTCTACATAAATACCGAATATTGTTGATAAAAGATATGGATTGAATTCTGGCATCGCCTGACTTAGGGCTTATTAACGGGTCATATTACCTTCAGTATTTGAATTGTAAACACAAATTTTACTAATATAACACTTGCGATTCACGTCCCAAAATTAAACACTACAATTTTAATAATCTTTCTTTGTTCCACTCATAGAAATGACCATGTTGCAATCGGAAATGGAGCAAGGCGTATATAGAATGATTCGCATTCACCGCCCCACTTTAAACTTAAACATTGCTTTAGAGGGACAGCTTTAACGTATAACCAAAATCCCTAGTTACTCCATAACAACAATGTAAAACTGTCAAGTTAGAGACGCGACTTTAAAGTCGTGTGTTTAAGGTTAAAATAGGGCGCTGAATACCATTCTCAATAAACTGAATACAGCCTTCTCTATAAAGCTAAATTTTAGAGGTGCAATCCCAGACACCGGTGCCCCGTTCCTCCACCAATACCTCCTTTGGTGGAACTCCTGCAGCTACTCTAGCACGTCCATCAGTCCAGGTACTTCTAGCTCAAGGGCTCCCCCCGTATTTCTCAGACACCAGCGCCATCTTACTAGTCTTTTTTCCTAATTATCTATTCTCTTTACCTGCAATGTTTGCTGTTGCTGCAAGTCCTCCGCAACAACCACGCCGCGACGTCCTCCAACGAACCGGTTTTAAAATCGCTCGGTATCGCTCGGTTCCCGTCGAATCGCCGAAACGTCCCGGGTTTCTCGACGATGACGCGCCTCGCCCGGCCCAATGCCCTTTTGATCGACGCCGCGACGGCGCCGTCGACGGCGACGTCGTCCAAACTCGTGACCAAAACGTGCAGGACGTCCAGCCAATGGGCGCTGACCAATCGTTCGTCTTCTCGGAGCAGCGCGTGCGCGTTGAGGAATATGAAGGCGGCGCCGGATTTTTTGGCGCGGTTCGGATGCGAAGCGAAGAAGCGCATCTTTCTGACGAGCGTGGCGACGGCGACGACGCCGTCGTCGTGCGACCGATCGTGTTTGAGGGTCCATTTGAGGTGTTCGTAGACGCAGCGGCCGCAGAAGTCTTTCAAATTCGAATTCGTCGGGTGCGCGATGCCTTCCTGTTAGGCCGATTTATACAGAGAGTGTTAAAAGGTTAATTGAGTGCCGCAACCTTCGGGTTGCGAATATTTGGAGGATTTTAAAAAGAAAAGTATACACCTTGCTCCATTCCCGATTGCAACATGGTCATTTCTATGAGTGGAACAAAGAGAGATTATTAAAATGACAGTTGTCAGAGTGAAAAGTTGCAAAGACACAAATGTCACAATAATGTCATTATGTCATAAGTGTCTAATGGAAGTTGTCTTTATTGCACATATAGCCTATATAACCTATGTTGCGATCAAAAAAGGAGCAACCTGTATATCAAAATATGTCCTAAACCTTTTAGTTTTAGAACTACGGAGTGTTGCAATTTTAGAAAAAAAATATTTTTCCATCATAATTTTCCAATTACTCCAGATATTTTTATGAAATTTTGTACACTTTTTAATTATTGCAAAAACATGAAAATAGTTGAAAATGTGGAAAAAATGAAGAAGCATGAAAAAAGTTAAAAAGAAAACATGGAAAACGCAGAAAACCGGAAAATGCATGAAAAAAAAAGTGAAAAACGTGCAGAAAAGTGGAACAACGTAGGAAAGAGAGGAAATCCATGCAAAAAAAGTAGTAAATAGTTAAATAAATAAAAAAATAAAAAAACATGTAGAAAGTGAAAAAACATGAAAAAATACGAAAAACATGAAAAAAATATGGAAAAAGTGACAAAACTTGTTATTATATTGTTATTTTTTTCGGCATATTTTTTACGTATTATTGGCACATATTTACGATTTCATTCGCGTACATTCGCCCTTATCCTCCCTTAGTAATGGTAAAAGAAAAACAAAAATTACTTACTTACCATTAAAGTATCGACGATGATGGCGGCGTGCGGTCCCAAACGTTGACCGGGAGTCGCGTACCAATGGATCAATTGCATAACCAACGGTTCGAATATTTGCCTCACCACCCCGTCTATGTCGCAACCCAACAACAACAAAGGCATCGCCAGAAAAGAAACCAAATCGGTCGATTCTTTCAAACCTTCGGTCGTCATTTGCTTGGCTAAATACATATAAAATCGCATGTAAGTTTTTATATTGATTAGGTCGTTTAAAAAATAGATTAGCTCAATGAAAAAGGGGCCACTTTTCATTTGGGACACTCTGTATACAGGGTGTTTCTAAACATCGTGCACATCCGAAGGGGTGGGGGGGGGGTGATTCCTTGGCTTATTTTATGTCTAAAAGTTCATATAAACGTGGGACCGCAAAACGCTTCGTTACCGATCTACAGGGTGTTGAAATTTAAATTTTTTATTTGTTTTTTCTTTGTAGGTTTCATAGAAAGGAATATGTAATTAGTCGTTTTTATTAATTTTCATTAAAATTTGTACGATAAAAATATTATTTTAATGTAAATTATTCGGTTATCCTAAATGTGTAATTTTTTTTTAAAGTTAATTGATAATTGACAATTTAAACAAAGTGCAAAGGCAAAAATTTCTGATGCTCAGACTTTAAGAGTTACTTATACCTTCTACATTAACCAAATGAAAGTTTAGAAAAAGTGTATACAGGGTGAAATATTAAGTTTGGAAATATTTACCTCTTTTTTTTGAAGACAGTCCTGAAATTTTTTAATTCTGAATATGCCAGTGTGTTGCTGTTTCAAAATGTACACTTTTATCAAAAAATGAACCAAATCGAAATAACCACCATAAAGATATAAACAAAAGAAATTTTCGTCAATATTCATAAATCACCCTGTATCTCCTTAGAGAAGAGGACGATGGAACTTTTAATGGTCGTATGATATTCACCTTAAGTGCCTCTATGCACTGTTAAAGTATGTACGATTCCTCATGACTCACCCTGTATTTCTAAGGTCTGGAAACATAGATCGAAAAAGTGTTCCGTTATTTGAGGATAAAACAGGGTTCCTAAAACGGCCGCTAGGAGTCGATGTTGTAAAGGACCCCGGTTTTTTGCGTACGAATTATGTAGAATGAGCAATAACATAGGTTTTATTCAAACTAAAAATAGATACAAAATATAAAAATATACTTAAATCAGCGATGATTTTGTTGTTAACATCATGCCTCACCTATTTTCGGTTAATTTTCGGTTACCATTTTCTACTCGAAATGTCAAAAAATAATTTTTCAAGTTTTGACAGCTTGAACTGTCGTCTCACAACCGCGATTTAATAAGTAGCGCGACGCTGATTGGCTGAGATAAGTTGGTCCTCCGATCGTTCGCCACGGTTCGGCGAAAAAGTGAAATTCAAAAAGTCTTCAAATAATGGGACACATTATCTAATGCATAAGCATAGGGAGATTACTGTGCTTAGAAATATACGGCCGTGGTTGAAAGTGACCCACTCCTACTCAAATTACATTCTATACCCTATATCCTATACGTAATTTGAGCTAAATATCTCAAAAACTGCAGCTTTTGCAAAGCAAAAAAGAAACAAAAAAAACCTGAAATTTCAACACCCTGTAGATCGGTAACGTAGCGTTTGCGGATCTATGTTTACATGAACTTTTAGTCATAAAATAAGCCAAGGAATCACCGCCTTTTGGATGTACACGATGTTTAGGAACACTCTGTATACCGAGTGTCTACTATAAAAACCGCCAAACTTCAGGAGGTGATTATACAAGTAATTTTGAACAAAAAATGTCCTATAAAACTTTTTTGAAAAGTCGATTGTTTCTCTTTTATTTAACATTTCATTGTTTTAATTTTTTTTTTGGTTTTTTCCAAAAAGACCGAAATATCACATTTATTCGTATAGTTACATTAATTTTGATCATATACCGTAAAAGTGCATTAAATTTGCTATAAAAATAGTATTTATCAGAGTTAAAAAAAAAACAATACCGGGTGTTATAAAAGATTTAATTGTTATGAATATAAAATGAACATAATTATGTGTATCTTTTAGTGGTCGTAAAGCCAACAATTTTATAAAATTCATAAGTTTTTTTTAGCAAAAACTACTGTATTTAATAAGCTTTTAAGAGGTATACTCGGATTTTGAGGTAAATTTTTTTTTGTAGAAATTTTAAATGTATATGTTATAAAATACAAAGTTGTTCAAACAAGAATATCCCGAAAATAAAGATCTACAAAAAATTAATTAGTGATTCTGTATAAAAAAATGGAAGAAATGTGAAGAAAATGCATAAATTTGCCTTAAAATCTTTCATAATCAAGGAAGATACAGGTCTTTAAAAGTGTAGCCGGAAAACCCTCATGCTACTTTAGTATCACATTTTCGGCACGATTTTAGAGTGAATGTGTGGTTGGGATTATTTAACGGCCATCTGTTAGGGCTAGTAATAATACCAAATCACCTAAATTCTAATAAGTTTTTAAATTTATTAAACAACCATCTATTTGACATACTCGAAGGAATGCCCATAGCTGTTAGACAGGAAGTTTGGTTCCAAATGGATGGGAGCCCTGCTCATAATGGCAGAATTATTCTAAACTGGATGAACCAATACTTTGGGGAGAAATGGATTGGCAGGTACGGTCCAATAAGGTGGCCACTCAGAAGGCCTGACCTGACACCCCTTGATTTTTACGTTTGGGCGACATTAAAATCTAATGTCTCTAAAATTGATATTAATTCTCGAGAAGAATTAATTGATAGAATAAGAGTATGTTGTGAAGCACTATGTTGTGGCAAAAAAAACAGAACTTCGGAGGGTTGCTAGTTGCGCAAGAAAAACGTTAAATACGTTGAATAAAGAGAAGGACATTTTGAACAATTTTTATAGTTTTCAAATTTATTTAATGGAAATACTTGTTTTAACTTAAATTTGTTTTAGTGAAAATTTAGTATTGTTGTTGCTGTTGTGAAAATTTAGTAAAGAATATTGATTTATTTTTTTGGTTTTATTACTCGATAGAGGAACTATCAACTTTTTGAAAAAAAAACCTCCTTAAGTTTGGCGGTTTTTATAGTAGACACCCTGCATAGTAACAACAATAGGTTTGTTCCTACAAAAAGTCACTGATTTGTTACCAATAAGTTTCTGACTCTTCTATTTCGCATGCGCGGTTTATGATTGAATGGTGTTATGTACATTTACTACATATTCATCAAGTATCAAACAAAAACAACAAACAACATAACCTAATAATTATGTTGTACCTATATATTCAGAAATACAAATTAAACCCGAATTAAAAATGCGCTTGCGCCGGATTCTAAATCTCTGTACTATCAGCAATTTTTTCTGACTATCACAAAACCAGTCCCTTGAACTGTTGGAACAATAAATTGTTAATCAAGTCAGAATCAGAGATGTCTGTGGAGTTTGTTGGAACGTCTAAATTATTACTGCGCAGACTCCTGACGACCACCGGCTATTTCTGACTGTTGTAGGAACAAACCTAATAATTCGACGAATTCGACTCACCTCTTCCCAAGAATACCATCACGCAGGCCTGCAACAATTCGCACGCCGACACTCTCGTCTTTCTATCGACGCCGTTCAAGGCCAACTCGATGAGGCGCGGCAACGCGGCGTCGAGACGCACCTCTAAATCGGTCCCGTCGTAGGGCAAAGCGATCTTCAAGTGGCTAGCCGTCGCAACGCCGCCGCCGCCGCCGCCGCCGCCACCTCCCCCGCCACCGTCGGCGAACGCCAAACTTCTGCAATTCCCCGCGCTCTGCCGTCCCACCAATCGCACCATCCTCCACTGCAACCTCGTCAACGCCGGCTCCGCCTCGCTAACGACGCCGCTTCCCTTTCGCCGCCGCCGCGGCTGCGCAGACGCCGACGTCGTCGTCGTATACGAAACCTTGCTTCTCAGGTAACCGTCCAAACATGGCGCGACGGCGCTCAGCAGGGCGTCGAACGACGCATCATCGCGCTCTTCGATCCGCTCCTGCCAACGTTCGAGCGCGTCCAGCGCCATCTCGACGAGCGGCGCGTAACTCCTGCCGGCGTCTAAGGCGGCGACGAGCGGCGCCGAGCACAGCGGCAACAGCGCCGAAACGTCACGGACGGCGGCGGGCGATTCGAGGACGACGCGCAGCCGCGTTACGAGCAGATCGTCCGTGTAGTCGGGCATTTCGTCGAGTAGGCGCGCGACGAAGCGTTCCAAGGCGTCGCGACGCTCCTTCGATTCGTCGAATACGCCCGATTCGCCGGCGATTTTTACGCACGACGCCAAAAGTTTGAAGAAACCGCTGACCGACGGATACGAGACGCATTTGGCGAGCAAATGATCGAACAGTTTCGCCGCGTTTCGGCCGTTCGACGAACGCCATTCGATGCATCGAAAGATTCCGATTTCGTACAAATCGACTAAATTTAAAAATATGGCGTAATCGTCCGGGTTTTCCGGTTTAAGAGCGCCTTCTCTCGTCGATTCTTCGTCGAACCGTCGAACGGTAACGTTCAATTTGTTGATCAGTACCATCAAAGTTTTGATCAGTTCGCGGATCAATCGATTCCTGACGAATTTTCTTTCGTCCAAACGGAATTCGCATTTGTTGTAATTTTTGTTGGGCGAAAATTTCAACAAACCCGTCCACAATGGAATGTAATCTTCTACCGTTATTAATTTCTCGTCGGAATATGCCGATGCGGATAAATGCTGATGTGAGCAAGACCAAATAATCCCTAAAAACAAAGTATTTAGTTCGAAAATAAAAAAATCGAAAAATCAAACTATATCTTAAAATACACTCCTGGACAAAATTAACGCAACATCAAAAATTTGCCACATTTTTTATGCTATTTTTTGTTTGAATTTATGATCCGATTTGGATGATTTTTTTTTGAATTATAAGTTGGTTCCTTGACAATGTCATCATTTTTGGCAAAAGATGGATCTACCGTCTAATGTCAACTGCTGTATGTCTCGTTTGCTAGTATACTCCACAGGATGATACGAATTTTCGGAAAAAAACATTACATTTTTATTACACCCGGTATAATCGAAAAGGAAAATTTTATCATGAACAGAAAAAATGATGACATTGTCAAGGAACCAACTTATAATTAAAAAAAAAAATCATCCAAATCGGATCATAAATTCAAACAAAAAATAGCATAAAAAATGTGGCAAATTTTTGATGTTGCGTTAATTTTGTTCAGTTTATTTCTACATCATGGTGTAGGGTAGAGGAGGGAAAGGAAAAGAAAGGAAAAGGAGAAGGAAGAGAATCTAATTATCTACACTCATTGGGTCCCTTATTTACAAATAAATAAAAGAAATACAGAGTGTTAATTAATTGTATGCCAATACTTCAGGATGTGAATATTTGGATGATTTTAAGAAGAAAAGTTTATATCAATGTATGTCCTAAACCGCTTAGTTTTCGAGCTACAGGGTGTTAAAATTTTAGAATAAAAAAATAACTTTTCTATCATAATTTTCTTATTATTCCAGATATTTTTATGAAATTTCGGACGTGGACGTCACTGATAATAGTAGAAAAATAATTTTTATCCCCAAAAAAAGTGTTTCCGTGCATGGTGGGCGCCTATCAAATTTCAACAAAATATCAAAAGCATTCTTAATGAACTTGGGAAAAAATGGTTTTGGTTTTTATTTTTTTTACACGAAAATAGTAAGTCGTACGAAAATAAGTCTTCCGGCCGAATCTGCTATAAAATAAATGAGGATTTTAAAAATAATATTGGTTTTAAGAAAAAGCAGCGGTGTACCATTTTTTTTAAACATATTAAGCTCAAACCCCGTACGGACGTCACTGGTGATAATTTTAAAAAATCTTATGCATCAAAAAATGTTCCTTAATAATTAAAAAGTGTATACAAAATTTCATAAAAATATCTGAAGTCAAATAAGAAAATTATGATAAGTTATTTTTTTTCAAAAATTTTAACACCCTGTAGCTCGAAAACTAAGAAGAGGTTTAGGACATACATTGATATAAATTTTTCTTCTTAAAATCAATCAAATATTTACATCCTGAAGTATCGACATTCAATTAATTAACACCCTGTATACCTTGATAAACGACGGCCTCTAAGAACCGATCGAAATGCTCGCTATTCATCAAACGGTACAACGTCAAATGTACGGAATCGACGATCGCGTCGTGATGAAAATCGGGCAATCGATGAAACGATTTCATCATCGTCACGACGCCTTTCTCCAAACAAAACAACCGCGCGGCGCTGGAAAAATCTTCGAATCTCAGGAAATTCGCCGCGGCTTTCACGTAATCCGGTAGAAATTGTCGCTCTTCTTCATCGTCGACGACGAAAGAATTTTCGAAGGTTTGCATCACGATGAGAAACAGCTCGGCGAATTCTTCGTCGGAGAGACTTCGATGGAAAACCGAGGCGAATTCGCTCGAGCAAAAAATGCCCGAACGTTTTTCGTAATTTGATAACTGTTTGTCGATCAAGCTGGCTTTGCAGTACACCATAAAGTACTAAAAAAAAAATTATTATTATTATAAATAATACAGGGTGTCCAGAAAATAGATGTCAATAATTCGGGAGCGTATAAATGACATCAAAATAGGGGTACAACTTCATATAAATTTTAATAATTTGAGCCCCCATTTTTGAACTAGAGC
Source organism: Phyllotreta striolata (assembly GCA_918026865.1). Lineage (NCBI taxonomy): Eukaryota > Metazoa > Arthropoda > Insecta > Coleoptera > Chrysomelidae > Phyllotreta > Phyllotreta striolata. The sequence continues at coordinate 977,249 of OU900102.1, read as the reverse complement.
CCTATAAAGTTGAAAATTTAAAACTTATTTTTACATTTTATTTCCAAGTTATACATGGGAACAATATAAAATTTTTGTGGTTCATTTTGTGGTTCAATATAAAATTTTTGTGGTTCACCCGTGTGCCGAATTTGGTGATAAAATGAATCCTACAGTATTCTCTGGAAGACAGTGACAGCGTGTGCCCAGTGATTAACAATTTGTATCTTTTATGGGGACAATCCGTATAACACACACGTATCGTAAATACATTCTTTAATCGATAAATTAACAAAAATGTACTCTTGTTTGAAGTCGATAAAATTAATGGTTTTAGAGAAATTTTAATTTTTATACCTAATTTTTTATACTTTTTTATACCTAAACCTTGCCGTTTTTGAAAAAATAGAGTTTTGTGATTTTGCAGCGTATATTTTAATATTCAAATTTTCGGTAGTTATTACTTTTTTTAGGTAAAATTAATAACGCAGCATTACAATGGGCCAAATTTTATGTTACACTTTTCTTAAATTCGGTAAAATATACAGGATGTCCAAAAAGTATAAAATTAAAAATTTAAGAAAATAAAAAAAATGGGAATTTTGTACCTTAAAATAAACGCTGCAAAATCACAAAACTCGATTTTTTCAAAAACGGCAAGGTTTAGTTATAAAAAACCTTTATGGAGCTTATGTTTATTTTCATCGTCAAACTAAAAATGAAATAATAGGACATTCCAATTAAAAAAAATGTAAGTTGTAGTGATATCTCATTTTTGGGACATCCTGTATAAACACTCACAACCTTTTCTGACCCGCTTTTTAAAATAAAAATCGTCGTGTCCGAGCTTTTTTCCCCAATGGGACAATTAAGCATTTAACGAATTTATTCCAAACTTTACACTCTCACTGTATACATACAGGGTGTCCCTAAAAGTGTGGGAAATCTCTCAGATCCTTATAGAACATGAAAAAATAAGATAAGAAGTTCCTATAAAGTTTTTCCCTACATGCCCTCCCTTGAAGTGCGCCGCTGGAAATAGGTTTTCCTTAAATATCTTCTAAAGTACTTAATATAATTTAACAAAAATCTAATATGATAGAAACTAGTAAGGACCTCACAAAATAGTGTCCTTGAAACATATTTAACTTGTTTAGTGTAGCAGGGCCGGGCTAAGGTTTACACCTTAATGCCTAAATTTTCAACACCCTGTATGATAAAGACTTAAAAATCATAAATCTGGAAAGCTTGAACCTTAAATTAGAAAAAAGGTACTCCTCTCAATTGTCGATAAAATGAACCGTTTACGAGAAAAACAATAATAAATGAATAAACCAGTACTTGTAAACCAGAAACGGTGATGCCTCATAGTGCATGAAGTACATATGTTTCAGTGGGATTTAAGTGGTAAGTGCTCTATTAAATCAAGAAAAGCGCTCTGAAGTAAAGTTACCGTTTAAAGTAAAGTTTAAAGTTACCCAATGCGGATTTTCATCATCCCATACATGTAAATTGTGTAAATTTGTGATACCATTTCTGATAAAAATAAATCGTTTATTATGGTTTTTCTCGTAAACGGTTCATTTTATCGACAACTGAGAGGAGTACCTTTTTATAAGTTTATGGTTCAAGCTTTCCAGATTTATGTTTTTTAAGTCTTTATCATACGGGGTGTTGAAAATTTATGCATTAAGGTGTTAGCCTTAGCCCGGCCCTGGTAAACTACAAAAGCTAAATATGTTTCAAGGGCAATAATTTTTGAGGCCCCCAGTAGTGTCCATCATATTAAATTTTTGTTTAAATATATCAAGTACTTTAAAAGATATTTAAGGAAAACCTATTTCCAGTGGCACCCTTCTGGGACTTATATCTTCGTCGGAAGGGCCTGTAGGGAATATTTTTATAGGAACTTCTCATCTTATTTTTTCATGTTCTATATGGATCCGAGAGATTTCCCACACTTTCAGGGACACCCTGTATAGTCTTACTCGTATAACATTCTCGCAGTTTTCCCCTGCATTATTCTCTTTGATGCAACAACAAAGAGCTCGATAGAATCCACGCAGAGCGATAGAAGCGACTTTTTTCTCTTCGATGCCGCTTTGTAACCAAATCAAAAGCGATTCATGCCAAAACTTGTAGTCTCTTAAAACGTTTCGTCCGAATAAATTTACGTTTTTTCCGAAGAACGAAATCGCATCTGAAATAGAATAAACCTTTGTAAATGTATATTTTCTACTAATGTAGATTTTTTTTATCGTACATACCTCTTTTTCCGAATTTCCTCTCGTTTCGTTTGACCGCGACCAGATCTTTCAATTGCAGATACAATTTCTCGATTGAATTCTTTTCGTCGTTCGATTCCATCGGAAAGTTCTCCAGGAAATCACCGAATCCCTTGTAAAAGCCGGATATCAAACTGTGACTAGAGACTTTAACGTGCAACACAAAGTTCCGCAGGAAAATTGTTCGCAGCTGTTTGGAATTTTCTATTACGTACGGATACTTTTTGGCCAAGTAACCGGTCACCGACAATTCCTTACTTCTCACTAAAACACGCAAAAGAGTTATACGAGGGTAAGGTGAAAAGTACTCGGCCCGAATCATTTAGAACTGACTAAAACCATTTATAATGCTTCAGAACCATTTAGAACGCTCCAGAATCATTAAGAACTATCTAAAATCATTTAGAACACTTTAGAACGATTTAGAATGCTTCAGAACCATTTAGAACGCTCCAGAATCATTAAGAACTATCTAAAATCATTTAAAACATTCTAGAACTATTCAGAATGCTTCGGAACCATTTAGAACGCTCCAGAATCATTAAGAACTATCTAAAATCATTTAAAACATTCTAGAACTATTTAGAATGCTTCAGAACCATTTAGAACGCTCCAAAATCATTAAGAACTATCTAAAATCATTTAAAACACTCTAGAACTATTTAGAATGCTTCAGAACCATTTAAAACGCTACAGAATCATTAAGAACTATCTAAAATCATTTAGAACACTCTATAGAACTATTTAGAATGCTTTATGAATGAACCATTTAGACTTGTCTCACCTGTATCCGATTGAATCTTGAGTTGTAACATCAACATCAAAGAATCGTATAAACTTTTATAAACCGATCGGGCTTCGTTGCTGACGAAACCTTCGCCCTTCTCCAAGCTAGTCGTCAACAGATCGAAGAGTTTCACCTTCAACGAAGCACCCGTTACGATGTGGCTGGATTTGATGATACGAGAGGCGACCGAGTAGAGATTTAATACGTCTTTTTCCTGCAATTTCGCGTGGAAATTGTTCAGGATTAAGTGTAAAATTTCCAAGGCCGTCTGGCAGGGTTTGCTCAGCGATTTGTTCTTCGACGATTCGTCGACGAATTTCAACAAAGATTCGGTCTCGTGAAAGATGTGAGGAATGTACGAATCTGGAATTTTTGAATATAAACTGTAAAATGACTGCTAAATGGAATTATAATGGTTTTCTTTTACCTAATAAGGAGGGATCTATTTGTTCTTGTAACAAATACTGATTGAAGCTTTGCAGTAATTTGGAACATTCCTCTGCGTTTTTAGTGGGATCTTCCAGGCATTTGTGTAGGTTTCCGAAGAAATCCTGAGGCTGGAGGTTTACTTCCATATTTTTTCCATTTACTGTTATTTGTGGTACATTTTAAACATAATAATTAACTCGAAAGAAAACTTCGCGGATTTGTTTGAATTTTTGAAATAGGTTAAACTCTTCTTTTTTTTTACTTCCGCTAAATTATGACAGTTCGCCGTCAATGTTGGTGTTTGGCCATCACATTGGCACAGATTATTTTTATAGTAGAATAAAAAATAATAGGTTACATATTAATTTCAATAAATATAAAAGGTAATGTGTTTTGGATTTTTTACATATTAAACAACAAAATTATCATTTTTTCCAATTTCTTCTTCTTCTCTGTTACATGGCCTCTTGCGTTATGTCGCATCCGACCAGCTTACTTTTTTCGAATTTAGGTAAAGACAAACGTCGATTCGTTTATGGGCTCTCGTTGAAGCAAGACGTGGTGCATAAGTGAAACAAATACATAGTGGTACGTAGTAGGCATACTAATACTACCTTTGTATAATTTACCTATCTTTTCCTTAAATAATCTATAATCTATACAAACAGATGTTATTCTACTAAATGAAACTTGGCTAAAAAACTCAGATTATTTTAATATTAAAAATTATAACATTTACAGACAAGATCGAATAGATGGATATGGGGGAATTTGCACAATGATTAAAAAAGGAATTGACCATATACTAACGTATGAAGAACAAGATGATTCAAATTTCCAAATAATAATTATATATTTACCTTCATTAAACCTACACATTATTAATGCCTATAATCCAGCAGGACACATTATTAACAAGGAAAAATTGGAAACAATCCTAAGGAATAGGCCGCAACCATACGTCGCTATGGGGACTTTAATGCACACAATCATCTATGGGGAAGTCACATCAATAACAAAATTATACAATATGCAGCTAATATTAGTATTCCTCAAATTAAGGTGAAGTCAGTAAAGAACAATTATTCAGTGTGGTGGGATAATGAATGCTTTGAACTAATAGAAAAAAGGAAAAAATGTATATCGAAATTTATAGAAAAACCTACACTAGAAAATTACATTGAATATATGAGAGTTAAAGCGCTGGTAAAACTAAAATTAAAAATTAAAAAGAAAAATTCGTTTAGGCAATTTTGCAATACATTAAATAGGGAAACTCCAATCAAAAAAATTTGGAATACAGTTAAAAGTTTCAAAAACTATTATTCGAATATTAACAACAACTTTCCAAATAAAGAAATTGCTCAACAAACATCTCTAACAATTTGTAACATTAACCCAGAATTTAACTTGATTCCAAATTATGAAAACTTTCCTCCCATAACTTACCATGAGTTCAGTAGTGTAACTTCAAATAAAAAAGACAAAGCCGTTGGAAAAGATAACGTATCATACTCAATGATACAAAACTTACCTGTACAAATACAAATTAAATTAATAAATATAATTAATAACATCATTAAAAATAATAAAATACCAGACGAATGGATGGAGACAATAATCCTACCCTTTCTCAAACCGGGAAAAAATGCAAATAATTTCAGCAGTTAGAGACCAATATCTTTAACTTCATGTGTCTGCAAAATAGTAGAAAGTATTATTAAAATCAGAATAGAATGGATAATAGAAAATAAAAACATACTACCAAAACTACAACTAGGCTTTAGGAAAAATAAAGGCTGTAGTGAAGCTATTGCATACCTAACCCATTCAATTCTAAATGCATTCAGTGAAAAAAAATATCTATTGGCAATATTTATTGATCTCAAAGCGGCATATGATAACGTAAACGTACAAATATTATATAACAAAATGATAGAACTTAAAATTCCAATTACATATATAAATTTCATCTTTAATTTATTTTCCAATAGACAAATCTATGTTAAAGATATAGAGGGAAAATTAATTGGACCTCAACGAAATTATCAAGGATTAGCTCAAGGATCTCCATTAAGTCCATTACTATTTAACATATATACAAAGTCAATACATAAATTAAATAAAAACATAAAAATAATACAATATGCTGACGACCTCGTTATAATATTAGAAGGAACAGAATTAAACCAAATAGTTAAAAAAATGAATACGTATCTAATCAAATTCTATCAATGGACTCAGGAACATAATTTTGACATTTCAATAGATAAGTGTGCTGCAGTAGTATTTAACAATAGGAAAAAATATAATACTGATTCAATTAACATTAAAATTAATGATAGGAAAATCGAATGGAAAAATAATATTAAATACCTTGGAGTCATATTAAATAATCGTTTAAATTGGGCGAGTTTTATTCAACATACAGAAACGAAAACACAAAAAGGATTAAACATCATGAGAGCAATTAGCGGAACATACTGGGGTGCAGACCCTCTCACATTATTACTATTATATAAGGGAATCATTAGATCACACCTAGATTATGCATCCTTTGTTTTAAAGCCATGCTCCAATAAATGGCTAACTAAATTGGATAGAGTACAGTATAAAAGTTTAAGAATCATCACAGGAGCTATGAAATCTACTCCAACGAATTGCTTGTTGGCAGAATGTGGAGAAATTTCACTAGAATTTCGTAGACAAATATTGAATACTAAATTTTATATTAAAATACTAACTGAAAATAATAACCCGTTAAAAGAGATTATCGAAAAACTTTGGACAAATTGTAGGGATAAATTAAATTTTTGGAGAAAAAGAAATTGGCCTTACCTAATAGAAGCAAAAAATAAAATAGAAACACAGTGCCAGAACCTTTACACATCTGACAATGATCCATGCTTCAATATAAATATAGAATATCAGATCGATCAAATCAAAACTATATTTGCTAAAAAAAGAAAAAATGAAATGTATTCTTCCAGGGAATTTAACAATGAATTCTTGTCAGATTATAATGACTATGCGTGGATATTTACGGATGGTTCCCTAAATCTAGCTGATAATAGAGTAGGGGGCGGTATTTTTATACCATCTATAAATTACAAATTCTCATTTAGATTACATAATTTTACCCAAATTTGCTCTGCAGAAATAATAGCTATATATAAGGCAATAGAAATTTGTAAACAAAAAGAAATTAAAAATTGCATAATTTTTTCCGACTCTCGAAGTGCCATACAAAAAATTAAATGCCGAAAATTCGGACAATCCAATCACATTACCTTAAATACAAAGAAAATGATTCTAGACTGCCAAAAAAATAATTATACAATAATACTAGCTTGGATCCCTGGACATTCTGGCATTGAAGGAAACGAAATTGCGGACAAATTAGCAGAAATAGGAAGAAATCTCAATATTCCGGCAAATTTTAAAATAGACAAAACAGACATTCTTCCAAATTTTAAGAAACAAATACTTAAAAAATTTAACGAATACTGGAAAGATTTATGTAAAACTAAAGGACAGTGGTATCATTTATTTCAAGAAAATTTCCATAGAAAACCTTTTTTTGCAAAATGTACGTATATAAGTAAAAGACATTTGACGATAATTATTAGATTAAGAACCGGGCACTGTCTAAGTGGACAACATTTATTTAGAATTGGATGCAAAGATGACCCATATTGTATATGTGGTCAAATTGAAGACTTACATCACATATTTTTTGGTTGTCCAATAAATCGCTTACCACAATTTGATTTGTATAATAAACTTGTAGAATTAAAAACGCCAACCCCATTTCACTACCCTCTATCTTACTAGAATATAATTACAATACTATCAACTTAATAATGAAATTCATCAATATATTTAAAATTAATATTTAAATTGTATCAAAACAAATATCTTCTTTAAATAATCTGGGAGCCCTTATTTCCATACCGAGGGAGCATTTCGGGTGTGTGTAATGCTCAGCTGTTCCCCCTGAGCGAGAAGAGTCTAATACCTTTGTTGTTTTGTAATATAACATGTCTGATACAGCCTACAGAAAGAAGAACTGAATTATCTACAAACATATATCCAAAACATGAAAATGAAGCCTGTGAATGAAGTTATATAAACTAATGTGTAAAGTGCTAGCTTTGTTATAAATAAACAATATAACGAAGCAAATACCTGCTCTGGCCATATACTGACTAGGTGGAGGCCAATAAATTAATGAAGAAGAAGAAGAAGAATTTTGAGTAAATAGTATGGAGAAAAAAATTCAGAGAGTTCAATCCGTGGAGAAAGAAAGCATCAAAGAAAAATATTGTCACTAAAAAATGATGAGATAGGAAGATCGCTGATCACATTCTATGAATTATACATATAATGAAGAACCGATATACTGGAGAAATAAACCTTCCCCAAATTTATTAGAAGGATTAGATCTAGCCTTACAATACATAGACAAACTGAAAATTACAGAAAGTTATCCCTGTTATTGTCACAAATAGTGGCCTCAAATACAAAAACTGGATTGGAAAAAATCGAATATATCTAAAGGGATGTCTAGGATGTAATGAAAAATGTTTGGAAATGATGGAAGAATATAAAGAATACCATATTAGAATAATATCATATTTTTACGCATGCTTCCACTAGACAAAAGATCGGGAAGATGCGCAGTAGGAATCACTCAAAAGGAACCAAAATGGAAATTAGCTTGAAGAATAGGAAACTTTACACCAATTTGTACAGCAGAAATAATTGCGATTAAAAAAGCTCTAGAAAAAATCGACGAAAAGCAAAAAAAAAAAATCATTTCGGACTCGATGAGCGCGCTACAAAAAATAACCGCCACAAAATTAATGCCTAAAGATGATAGTAATACGATATCTACCAGACAGCTACTATCTGACAATAAAGAAAAGGGAATAGACATCAAGTTAATATGGATACCGAGTCACTCAGGCATCATAGGAAACGAATAAGCGGACGAACTAGCCAATCAAGGAAGACAAGACAATTTAATAAGGGAATACAAATTACATTACACCGATATTTGGCCGAGAATCAAGGAAGAAATACGGAATAATTGGGCTCAATTGTATCGGAATGAGAGTAAAGTTAAAGGAAAAAAAAATATTCTTTACAAAATACACCTAGAAAAATACCTTGGTTTAAAAATGTTAAATTACCAAGAAAAGTTATAACAACTATCAATAGAATGAGATCAACGCATTGTAGCACTCCACAACACCTAGATAAAATAAATACTAAGGAAGATCCCTTCTGCAATTGCGGAAAAATAGGAGATTTCAACCACATGTTTCTGGGATGCACACTCAGATCTTTGCAAAATAATGAACTATATAATAAACTGCTTAAGTACAATCAAGCTCCCATTAATATTTATTCGTTACTTGCAGATCCAGGCTCCAAATCAGTAGACCTTTTAATCAAATACCTTAAACAAAATGGTTTAACGCTTTAAATAGAAATTTAGACGCCTTGTAGAAATTTGATATGCATGGCTTAGCTAATAATAAATAATGATTGTAGAACGGTAGAGAAATATATTTCTTCATATGAACTAACTATTAAAGTTGACCTTTTCTTTCTAGAAAAAAAAATCCTTCAATTCATCCTACTTTCCTGGTGTAATAATATGTGCAATGTCCTGGACACAACACAGGGCGAGAAGAGTCTTTATTTAAGAGGGGCGTTTAGCAGTTCCGCAATCGTACCAATTGTCCCTAGATTTTTTTGTAGTTTCATTAATTGAACCAGATGGAAAATTGAATGTACGAATCATGCATTAAAAAATTATGGAAAACGTCTTAGAGATATCAAAAAGGACACTACAATAGATCTGGCGAGTAGAAAATTATTGACGGAGAAGAAAATGAAGCTTCTCCTAAATAGGCCAAAAACTTCAATCTATGAACATGCTAAGAAGGAAGAACGTAATATAAACTTACTTAGAGCAGATTTAAAAAATGGCATTCATCACGTATACGGAAATCATGCCTTGTGTCGTACAGAAATTTGTAATTCAGTTGGAGATGCAACAAACCATTTGATTCCACAACTACAAATGACGTCAATGTTCAATCATCTACAAGGGGCCCTCCACCTTCTAGCCAGAAAAGCACATTTACTGATAGAAAACCAGAATAATAATGCAGTCGAGCGGTTGATGAATATTGTAGCCAGATTTAACCAAGGGAAAAGGTTAAATCTAATTCAGAGAGGTTCATATCAAAGAAGAGTGCAGCTATCAGGTCTCAGATACAATGGTAAAACAGAGTGGCACACCAGCCCCTACAAGCACGCCACGGGCAATTCTCCTGGACAATATTTCAAGACGTTTCTCAATCGACAAGTAAACAGTGTTAAAAAAAGACTTGCCGCAAAAGACTGTTCGATGAAAAATCTAACAACGTGACGTGAAGTATTTAGTATGCTGACTAAGTAACGTACTTATAATTAATACTAACCCGTATCTGGGAAACGTTATCTTTTATTTCGTTGCTATTTATTGTTATTTACATTATATTGTCATTCTGTTTAATATAGCCTCTGTTAAGAAAGGTCTGTTTTCACTACAATTTATTAAACAGAATCGTATCTCATGGATCAACTCCTTCGCCCTCAACGATTCGATGCTGACCCCGGTGCTCCTAAAGCTTCGCAAGAATGGAAGCACTGGCTGCAGACTTTCGAGAACTTCGCCCCTAGTCGCCAGAGTTCAGACGCCGGACGGAAGCATAGCGCTCGACGATTCCTCCCGGTTCAATCTTCTCATTAACTACGTGTCTCCGGCCGTTTACGACTTGATATCGGAATGTACCACATACCCCGAGGCCGTGGCTACATTGAGTGGGATATACGTGAAGGAGGTCAACACGGTATACGCCCGCCATCTCCTCGCCACCCGGAGGCAACAGATGGACGAGAACATCGACCGGTATCTACAAGATTTGAGGTCGCTTAGCAAGAACTGTGGCTTCAGAGCCGTCGACGCTGAGACATATAGGGAGGAGTACATACGTGATTCTTTCATAAGCGGCTTGACTTCCGGAACCATCCGACAACGTCTGTTGGAGAACGCCGCTCTATCGCTCCAACAGGCTTACGACCAAGCCCGTTCTATGAAAGCAGCTCAACTGCAATCCAGCTCCTACAACGCTTCAAATGAGTTGAGTGTCAATTCCTCGTCAATGGAATCCGTCGATTCCGCCCAACTAAATGCGGTACAACGAAATGGCCGCGCGAAATGCTACTTCTGTGGTGGCGATCAACACCCCCGACAAAAGTGTCCGGCCAAAAGCTCGGTATGCAACCTGTGCAATAAAACCGGCCATTGGGCCAAAGTTTGTAAATCTTCTGCGGTCAAGAAAACTGTCGTGTCTGCCATTGATGAGTCCGTCGTAATAGCTGCTTCTCATCCGCGACTGACCAAATCTACCATCCGAATTTTGGTCGGCGACGTGTTGGCGGATGCGCTAGTGGACACTGGTAGTTCCGAGAGCTTTATTGCGTTGTCCTACGTTCGATCGAGAAACATACCCATAATCCCCTTCTCGGGACGCGTCTCAATGGCTTCAGCATCGTTAAATGCTCCTGTCAAAGGCCAATGCTATGTCGATCTGCAAATCCTGGAGCATACCTATAAAACCAGCAAGCTTTTAATATTAGACTATCTCTGTTCGGACGTCGTACTCGGCCACGACATCTTTAAGCATCATCGCTCCCTTGAACTTCAGTTCGGTGGTAAAAGGGACCCGATTCGAGTGTCGAGCTTGGCCGCCGCCTCCGTACTTGAAGCTGTGCTGTTTTCCAACTTGGACCCGTCGTGTCGCCCTATCGCTACTAAGTCGAGGCGATACTCTGAAGAAGATAACAAATTTATTAGATCTGAAATCCGGAAACTACTGGAAGACGGGATCATCGAAGAAAGTCACTCACCCTGGAGGGCCCAAGTCTTGATAACGTCAAACGAAAATCATAAAAAGAGAATGGTGATTGACTATTCACAAACGGTTAACCGATTCACGATGTTAGATGCCTTTCCGCTACCCCGAATCGACGACGTCGTCCAGAGGGTTGCTCAATATCGTGTCTTCAGTACCATCGATCTTCGCAGCGCTTACCACCAGATACCCATCCGGGACGAGGACAAGCCCTTTACGGCTTTCGAAGCTGGCGGCCGCATGTACCAGTTCACCCATATCCCTTTCGGCGTTACCAATGGTGTTGCTGGTTTCCAAAGGGTGATCGATAGCATAATACGATCCGAGAGACTAGATTGCACCTTCGCCTATCTGGACGACATCACCGTCTGTGGCGGAGACGTCGAAGAACACAACAGGAACTTGCAGCGATTTCTGGAAATTGCAAAACGGTACAATCTCACTATCAACGAGACTAAGTCTAAGTTCTCACTTACCGAAATACGGCTCTTGGGGCACTATATAGCAACCGCACCATAAAACCCGATCCTGAACGTCTTCAGGCTCTGTTGAGCATGCCACCGCCCTCTAGTGTAGCATCTCCTCGTCGAATCCTTGGCCTGTTCGCCCACTACTCCCGGTGGATTCGTCGTTTTTCGGAGAAGGTTCGACCGCTGACCCACGCTGACACATTTCCCCTCTCTGAAGAAGCTTCAAAAGCCTTCAAAACACTCAAGGAGGACCTCGCAGCTGCCGTGGTATGCACCATAAACGATAGTGACTTGCTAGTTGTAGAAACGGATGCCTCCGACTTCGCGATAGCCGCCACTCTTTCACAGAATTCAAAACCGGTGGCCTTCTTCTCCAGAACTCTTTCTGGTAGCGAACGAAGGCACTCATCTGTGGAAAAGGAAGCTTATGCGACCGTCGAAGCTGTAAGGAAGTGGCGGCATCTGCTCTTAAATCGACACTTTCAGCTTATAACCGATCAGAAGAGCGTTTGATCGAGCGTTTGATCATGTTCGACAACCTACGGTTGGGAAAAGTTAAAAACGACAAAATCCAAAGATGGCGTCTGGAACTGTCGCCATACAAATATGACATCGTCTACCGTCCCGGCTGTCACAACAGAGCAGCCGATGCTATCTCCAGAGTCTGTTCCTCGCTTACTAGCGGCGCTGACTTACTCAAGATGCACGTTTCACTATGCCATCCTGGAATCACACGTATGTATCACTGGCTTCGGTCGAAGAACATAGCCGTTTCATTGGATAAAGTGCGGAAAATGAACGCTGCTTGTAAAACATGCGCCGAGATCAAACCGGGATTCCTGAAATTCCATGGTACTTTAATTAAAGCTACATCGCCTTTTGAAAGACTCACCGTCGACTTCAAGGGGCCCTTGCCTAGTTCTACGGGGAAACCATACATGCTGACCGTGGTGGACGAATACTCCCGGTTCCCTTTTGCATTTCCCTGCTCGAATACGTCAGCTTCTAAAGCCATCAGACACCTCAACGGAATCTTCGTAGTCTTCGGCACCCCCGCTTACATCCATTCTGATCGTGGTACGGCCTTCATGTCGCAAGAATTCAAGTCTTTCCTAGAGGCCCGCGGCATTGCATCCAACCGAACCACTCCCTATAACCCCCGAGGTAATGGTCAGTGCGAGCGGTACAACGGCATCATTTGGAAGACCGTAACTCTGGCTCTAAGGTCTAAAAATTTAAAGACTAATCAATAGGAACAAGTTCTGCTCGATGCTCTCCACTCCATACGTTCCTTACTATGCACTGTCACGAATGCTACTCCCCATGAGCGCATGTTCGACCATCCCCGGCGCTCTTCTAACGGAACTTCGCTGCCGACATGGTTTTCTACGCCGGGGCCGGTGCTGCTCAGGCGCCACAATCTGAGTAAGAAGTACGAGCCTCGCGTCGAAGAGGTTGAACTCCTACAAGCGAACCCTCAGTTCGCCTACGTACGGCTGCCGAATGGAAAGGAGACGACTGTGTCTCTTAGGCATCTGGCTCCCACGCCGTCGCAACAGCTTATTTCTCGCGAAGAAACTCTGGAAACTGAGGATTCTTCTGGCGACGCACCTACTCCCAGTATACAGAACGGTGTAGACGTCCCTAGCTCGGTACGTGAGACTGCAGAATATCTTCCCGAAGACCTCGAAAATCCCGCTGATACTACAATCATAACGCCGAAGAAATACAGGGTGACCCAGGGTCGCGTTAAAGTCCCATAACTTTTTACCTAATTGAGATATCGACTTGATTTTTGTTTCAAAAGGTAGGTACAATAATACTGCCTATTATTAAAATAGTTTCGTCTATATACAGGCCGGCTTAGTATTAGAAATTCACTAAAGTTACCTTTTTTTTAATGGAACCCCCTGTATATTATAACATTTTTGAATTCTTTAGTGAATTTTAGTGTGACTTTATGTACCATACATTGTACCTAAAACCAATCGTTTAGTGGCAATTCGACATTTTCGAAAAAAGTGGAGGTTTGAAAAAAAATGAATATTGCCGCTCTTGTAAAACTTAGAAGGCCGTGACTCTGGGTTATTAGTAAACATGAAATGTACTACTGTGTGACAGGGATTCAGAATTAAATACTGTTTGTGTTCTTAGATATCGATACGCCAATTTAGAAAATTTCAATTAAAGGTAACTTGATTTTTTTAAATGAAACTACCTACTTTTTAGTATACCATCTTGTAGGAAATTGTATTGCCTTTCTAACGATATAACATTGTCAATATTTTTACCTGCTAGTTTTCTCTTAATTCCGGAATTTCTTATAATTCGCGGTAATTTTTTAAAAACTATTTTTGAAGTAACGGATTTATTTCTCGCCATTGCCGGTAAAATCATCAGATCAAGAAAAAACTCGTCAAGAAATATTATACTCTGAAGCAGACTTAGGACCTTTTGAGGTTTTTATACAATCTAATTCGAATAATATTGGAAATTATCATATTTTGAGTGTTGCTAAATTTATATATAACCTAAAATTAAAAGATATCATCAAAACAACAGGAAAAGGTAAAAACAGACTAGGCGTTACTTTCCTGTCTGGAGCTGCAGCTAATAAATTTGTTCAAGATCCCAAATGGAAAGAACTACAGTATGATGTTTATATCCCTACTCATAACGTAACCTGCAAAGGAATAATTAAAAACGTATATAAAGGCTTCTCTGATCAAGAAATTCTGAATTACACAGACACGGGAATTCCACATGTCAAGCCCATTAATGTAAAACGCTTCAATAAGAGAATTACGGATTCAAATGGAGATACTACGTACATTCCAACAGGAACAGCTTGTATGACGTTTACCGGGAAAATCCTCCCGAAAGAGATTCTATTATATGGATTAAATATGCCAGTCACTCCATACGTCAGTCCTGTGATCCAATGCCAAAAATGTCTAATATATGGTCATCATCAACTTCAATGTAGGAGTACGCAAACAAAATGTGGGAACTGCGGAAAAACTCATGAAAACACAATCGATACATGTGAAAAATCATGCATACATTGCAACTCAACGGAACACAATTCGAAAAATAGAGAATGTCCAGAGTATGCCAGGCAAAAAAACATAAAAGAAATCATGGCATATTCCAACGTAACATATTATGAAGCGAACGAACAAGTGCCAAAGCAAACAACAAACAGATATTATCTAAATAATGAAGATTTTCCTGCATTAAATTAGGGATCTTATTCTTTAAATTCCATCTCAATTCAAGAAAGAAGAAGTAAAGCAGAAAATAATAACAATAGAAGATTAAACTACAATCAAGTTACCAAAAATGGAGGCATTAAGAAAAGAAAAGCGGAAACCGAGGGATATAACCGCAAAGAGCATGAATCATTACTTTTAAATCCAAATGGCCAAACTGATCTCTGTAGTAACATTCCTTCTACTTCATCCTTCCGTATAGACAGAAATGAAAGGATCACAAAACATAATATCGGATGTATACAGGTCGATGGAGATTCTATCCGATCAACATAAGGAGCTAGTAGCAACTTTCATCAATAGCATCATAAATAACTCATACAATAATACAGATATTCACAATACAAATCCGCCAAGAAAGAAAATTAGTCATAGAAGGAACGAAGAATAGGACTCAACAACTATGGAAGAATTCTAAGGTATTCATTTAACTTATTATATTAGACATTTTAATTTAACTAATATTTAACTATTAATTTTAATTTACATTCTAACTGCATAAATATATATTTAGGTTTTCCCTTTTAAAAATTTATCATAAATCATTTTCCATCCAAATAAAAAGAAAGACGATTCAATAATCATTATTCAATGGAACATAAGATCATATAATGCTAATGTGGACAACCTAAAGGCAATTATTAAACATTATAATCCCCATATAATTCTTCTAAATGAAACATGGCTGAAAAAGTCACAAAAAATCAGAGTAAAAGGCTATCAAGAAATTAGAAAGGATAGGGAGGATGGTTATGGAGGTATAGCTTTTATAATTAGAGAGGATATTATATTCTCAAACGTCAGCTCAAATATTGATTTTAATCACAACGTCCAATTTCAAATTATATATCTCCAGCAATTTAAATTTTATCTAATTAATATGTATTGTCCAACAAATAACGTCATTAATAGGGGAAAATGGATAGACTTAATGACAAATTTTAGGGAACCTATAGTTTTAATGGGAGATTTAAATTGTAATCACACTGCTTGGGGTAGTTCAAATAACAGTCTAAATGGAAATATTATCAATAATACATTAGAAATAACTAATACGATCTTCCTAAATGACGGTTCTCCCACGAGACTCACCACTCCTAATAGTGCAAATTCAGTAGTAGACATCACCCTAATTTCATCAGTTCTAGCAACCAAATGCACTTGGGAACTTATTAGAGATAATGGTTTCAGTAATCATTTTCTAACAATGTGTCAAATTCGTATCAACAAAATTAACCAATTGCACTACACAAGAAACAATAGGAATTTTAATAGGGCTGATTGGAATCAATATCAAGAAGAACTATCACCTCTCCTAGAAGCTGTATCTCCTGACGATTATAATAGATTTTCTGTATCGCTGAATAGTATAGCAGAGAAAGTAATTCCTAGGAAAAAACATATAAATAATTCTAATTACTTTGTCCCCTGGTGGGATAATTCCTGTGAAAACATGATCAAAAACAGAACCCAAATGATTAAAAATTTCTACAATTTCCCAACAATTCAAAACTATATTCAAATTAAAAAAATTATGGCCCAAACCCGAAGATTCTTAAAAAATAAAAGAAAGTCATCTTTCCACAAATTTTGTGCCAATCTCAATAGAAACACTTCGGTTAAAAATATTTGGAAAAACATTAATAAGATCTCAGGAGTTAGGAATAGTCTCACTCATCAATTACCCAATCCTGATATAGCTGAGGACATTCTTAGTAAAATAGCCCAAATCGACCAAATAGAAGAAAAAGTTCTTGATCAAGTAAATACCAACACAGTCTTCTCGCCAGAGGAACTTAGATTCTCAATATTTAAAAAGAAAAACTCTGCCCCGGGAATGGATGATATTTCGTACCAAATGATCAAAAATCTTCCAGCATCTGGAATAAAGTGGTTATTGAATTTCTTTAACATCTGTGTACAAAGGTCAACATTACCAAACCAATGGAGAAGCGCCCTGATAATTCCAATTGTAAAACCTGATAAAGATTTGTTGAAAGTAGAAAATTTTAGACCTATTGCATTGTCATCCTCGGTAGGTAAAATTTTAGAATCTATGATCAAACTTCGCATAGAGTGGAGTTTGGAGCATCAATGTTTTTTCCATTCCTTACAACTAGGATTTAGAAGAGGTAGAGGATGTACAGAATGCCTAGCATATATTGTAAGTCAAATCCAAGCTTCTTTACACTCAAAGCAATTTATGATAGGGGTTTTTTTAGATATTTCAGCCGCTTATGATAGCGTCAAACAGTCTATACTGATTTCAAAATTAATTAACGCTGGTATTCCTAAAGATATCTGTAATATTATAAATGTTTTCCTTAATAATAGACAAATTTATATCTTGGATAGACAAGGTCAAAAACATGGACCAAAAACATCAAATTTGGGACTTCCCCAAGGATCACCACTTAGTCCAATTTTATTTAACATCTATATGAGATCCATATACGAGATTGTTCCTCATGACATAAAACTAATACAATACGCTGATGATTTGGTAATGTTGACTAGTGGTAAAAATGTAGATTACTTGTTAAACAGAACTAAAACATTCCTTTCAAACTTATCTAATTGGATGGAAGAACACAATTTTAAAATTTCAATTCAGAAAACAAAAGCTATGTTTTTTTCCAAGGGAAAATCTAGAAGAGTTTTACGAGACATCGATATAAATAATCAAAGGGTAAAATGGGTGGATACAGTTAAATATTTGGGAATCACTTTACATAAAAATCTAAAATGGAATGCTCACGTTAAAAACATGGAACCAAAAATAAACCAAAGGATGAACATTATGAGATCACTATGTGGAAAGAGTTGGGGAAGTGATCCTGAAATTTTAAATACACTATACAAAACAACAATACAAAGCCATTTGGACTACGGTAGTCAAGTTATGTCTCCACTGCCTAAACAAATCATACAAAAATTGGACAGAATACAAAACCAATGTCTCAGAATAGTGACTGGATGTATGAGATCAACCCCAATTTATGCTCTTCTGGCGGAAACAGGACATCGACCTTTGAGTTATAGAAGAGAATGGCTGACGATAAAACTTCTCCTAAAGAACATGTCTATAAAAAACAACCCAATAATGGTTTCAATAATCCGTCTAACAAACATCATGAATAGAAACTCGGACAGAGGAAATAATATTGCGATTCCCAATATGGTTCATGCTGTCAACAAAATCAGACAACATGATAAGGTTATTTATTCGAGTGAAAACTCAATTTGCTATAGATTTCCTGTCACCCTCCAAATTAACAATATACCAATTAAAAACATAAAAAGTACCAAAGACCAAAATAATGCACTTGACATATACATGGAAACAATAGAAAAAACTCCTGAACACATAAAAATTTTCACAGACGGATCGGTTGACCAGATGGGTAATGCAGGATTTGGTGTTTATTCTCCGGACATCGATTACTCTTTTTCATCCAAATTACCCAGATATACACAAATTTGTACGGCGGAAATCATAGCTATTAGCTATGCTATCAAAGTTATTAACGAGAAAAACATTGAAAAGGCACTCATTCTGTCAGATTCAAAACCAGCTTTGCTAAATATCGCTAGATCTAATTTTACAACAAAGTGTTGGTTTTTGCAGAGTAAAAATAACAACGACTTTTCAGTATGAATTGTAGAACAGAACTAAACTTTATTTTCAAAATGCCATAGAACAAGAAAACAAGATAATACATATGGCCAATAGATGGCACTTAATATCAATCTATGAGATGCAAAAAATAACACCCCCACTGTATCGAATGAAACAAAAAATATTAAACATCCAAACCTAAACCCTTAACAAACTTATTATGCTTCGCTAAGCACAAACTTTTGGTTAGTACATCCGCAATCATTTCGTCAGTTTGTAAATAAACTAAATTTATTTTCTTTTCATTTATCATTTCTCTGATAAAATGATGGCGTATGTCTATGTGTTTCGAACGCTTGTGGAATACAGGGTTGCTCGCAAGTTTCTGAGCACTTAAGTTGTCATTGAACAAAATCACGCATTTATCTACACCAGTGATTTCGCATAAAACATTTTTTAAATACACAGCTTCTTTCGCACCCTCCGTAATAGCCATGTATTCGGCTTCCGTGCTTGACAGAGCCACGGTTCGTTGTTTTCTGCTCTCCCAAGAAACAGCACCTCCAGAGAAAGAGAAAACAAACCCTGTATATGATTTTCTGTCAACCCTGTCACTTCCCCAATCGGCATCGACAAAACCCATTAAGTCTTCATCATCCTTTCTATAACAAATTCCATAATCTTTAGTACCACTTAAATATTTAATAACCCTTTTTAGGCAATTCCAATGATGTTGATTGAATTTGTTATTGAATTGACTTAGAAAACTCACTGAAAATGCAATATCAGGCCGGGTTAAAACCGCCAGATACATCAATGAACCGATAGCCTGCTGATAGGGTATATTCCCATTTACAATATTCTCCTCTGTCTGTACATCAAACTCTGATTTAACTTCTAAAGGTGTATTAAATGGCTTACAATTTGTCATGTTAAATTTCTTCAAAACTTGATTCACATATTCAGACTGATCTAGCTTTATTATACCCCTCTCAAAATCCCTACTGATATTCATTCCTAAAATCTGTTTTGCTTCACCTAAATCTTTGAGTTTAAATTTATTTCCCAATTGCGATTTTAGAAAATCAGTTTCTTGAGTACTGTTTGAGAAAACGAAAAAATCATCTACATACAATGCGATTATTGTTAAGTTCTCTCTATCTCTTTTTATATACATGCAATATTCAAAATTAGACCTCTTGTAATTTAATTCTTTTAGTAGATCATCGACTTTCTCATACCATACTCGCGAAGCTTGTTTCAAACCATAAATAGCCCTTTTTAATTTACAAACAGAGTTATCAGAGAAATTAAAACCTTCAGGCTGCTTCATATATATCAATTCCTTTAGATCACCGTTCAGAAAAGCGGTCATAACGTCATAATGACTAATACTCAGATCTAATTTAACAGCCAGCGCAATTAACAATCTTAAGCTACTAAATCTAATTACAGGTGAGAAGGTTTCTTCATAGTCTACACCTGACTTTTGTGTGAAACCCTTCGCTACAAGCCTTGCTCTAAACCTAACACTCCCGTCACTGTTACGTTTTTTCTTGAACACCCACTTGCAATCGACTATATTAGCCTCACTAGGACACTCCACAATTTCCCATGCTTCATTCTCCATGAATGAATGATATTCTTCCTTCATCGCCTCCTGCCACTGATTCTTCTCAGGACCCGTCAAGGCTTCCTTCACAGTAGTAGGTTCGTTCTCTCGTACTATGTCGACAGTATCACTCGAACAACACATGTAGGTCACGTAGTCATCGAAGGTTTTTGGTTTCGGTGTTCTCTTCGGGTATCTAGGTTCATTTTGATCCAGATCTACATCACCAGGTAACTCATCGTTTGCCACATAATCTTGATCGCTACTTGTATCCGTGAGTTCGGATAATTCTTCGGAAGATTCACTTTCATGATCCGGAACGCTTTCATCTGCTTTCGAATCCCCCACTTGATCTTGTCCTGTCATAATTCTGGTATAATTTTTATCCTCCATGACAATAACATCTCTTCTCGTAATGACCTTGCCACTTTCTGGGTCAAACACTCGGTAACCTTTTTTTTCGGTTCCGAAACCGACCAGAATCATTTCTCGTGACTTCCTGTCCCATTTTTTTCTACAGGCTTTAGGAATATGAACCATGGCCTTACTACCAAAAATTCTAACATTTTCTACATTTGGTTTCCTACCATGCCAAACCTCATATGGGGTTTTATCTATTAAACCTGCTGCTAACGATCTGTTTTTCAAATAAACTGATGTATTCACAGCTTCTGCCCAGAATTTTACATCTAAACTTGAATCGAACAGCAAGCATTTTGCTTTTTCCACTAATGAACGATTCATCCTCTCTGCCATACCATTCTGCTGCGGTGTGTGTGGGTTTGTTGTCTGATGAATTATTCCGGCTTTAGCTAAAAAACTTTTCATTTCGTCGCTGCAGAATTCTCCTCCGTTATCAGTTCTTAATGTTTTGATTCTCGTACCTTTTTGATTTTCTACCATGGCTTTGAAGTTCTTGAAACAGTCTGAAACTTCAAATTTGTTTTTCAAAAAATATACAAATGTCATTCTGCTAAAGTCATCTTCGAAGATAAGACAATATTTTGAACCCCCAATGGATCTATTTTCCATGGGCCCGCAGACATCAGCATGTACCAGTTCCAGCAAGGAAGTCGCTCTCGTACCGCTATGTTTAAAGGGGAATCTTGTTTGTTTCCCTTCGCAGCAAATTACACAAGTTTGAGTACAGTCGACGTCCGTTTTGAATGACATTCCCTCCACAGATAACCTACACTATAGATGGGAAACTCAATTTTTTTACTAACGACACCTGTGACGCGCGTCTATACATTAAATGCAGAATACTAATTATACTTACAGTGTTCTGCAATTGGCGCCAAAATTTAAAAATCTTGTGTACACAATTATTACTTTTAAATAAGAATTTCATAATAAATTTAGAGGGAAACCCTTTTAACTGAAATAAACATTTTACTTTATAAATGTAGTTAGTGTAAAATGAGTAGGTCAGTTAAAAAGAATTCCTCTAAATTTATTATGAAATTGTAGATTTGAAGGAGAAAAAATAAAAGAAACAACAATCTTCTATAGCTAAAATAGGTATATTCTACAATGGTCTAATTCACAAGGTATATTTTTTTAAATTTAGGTATTCTTCTTTGATACTCGTCATGGGCCCTTTTAAATAATTCATTACTACCTATTAGAACGGTTCCTATTAATAAACAGTAATAAGGATAACTAACTGTAACGAATTCCGATATAGCATTATTCAACTCACAACACGCACGTAAAAATACAATAAAGACACAAATGTCCGAAGTTAAACCATAAATGGCATAAAATAACCAAAAACTCAAAAACGACAGAAAATACGAAGGAAGTCGTTAAGTCTGTTTCATACAGGTGTTTTATACAGATAAAAACGCGAATCCGGCCATAAAGGGCGGAACGGACCAATAGGACCTATGTACTTTACATAGCTAACATACTAACTTGACGGGGACTTTACTAGGCCATTTTCATACACTGACATCTATAGCAAAACATGCGCAGTGGTGTTTCATGGACGCTCGAAACAGGTGGAGCCAGTAGCCACGAGTTCCCATACCCTGATTCCCTCTACCTCCTTCTACTCTCAATTTGTATACATCATTAATTAGGTCAGCAACACCTATCAAAACATTTTCATTATTGTAAATATTACAACCGGTTTTGGTAAAGGATACTCTGTTTCCACTCTTAATTAACTGACTGACTGATATTAGGTTAGTAGTCAACCCAGGAACACACATTGTTTTCCTCACAACGATGTCACACTTTTGCTCTCCAACAATCGTTACGATGTTTACATTGCCAATGCAGCACACTGGTAGTCTCTCATTATTCGCGGTTACAATCTCTTTTGATTCAATACTGGACGAAATGTTCGTTAACCACTCGCGATGAACCGTCAAATGAGCACTTGCCCCGGAATCAATGTACCAGTCCCTGGCATTAAATTCATTGCTCAAAAAAATCGCGTTAAATGCACCTTTCAGAACAGTTTTGTTCGGGCATTTATTTTTGAAGTGACCGGTTTGTTTACACTTGTAACACTTGACATTTTTGAGGTTAAAACTTCCACTTCTGTCATTACTGTCATTCGTAATGTTCGAGCTGTTCGAGCTACCAACGTTGTGTAATGAAGTCATTTTCTACCGTAAATATTGTAATTAATTTGCCGAATTTTGTTAATTGCGCGTGACCTTGATTCCGATCGAGTCTTCCATCCGCTGTCGACCGCTCGAGTCCCTTCCACTGCCGAATTCTCCTACTTGGTTTCTAATGCCAGTGGAAGGACAAGGGCCAGTTTTTGTCCTAAAAATAGAATATAAAAATGGGAACCTCGATCGAAATAGGACAGTTCTATGCGAAGTGATTTTTCCGGAACATCCAAACCGACCCCAAGGTAGGAGAAAGACTGGTGAGTGTAGTCAACTAGATTTTGCTTTACTTTTCGATTTTGTTTAATAAGTCGGGTTCCACTTGAACCTAACTACCGTTCTATAGTCCTGCTGAGAAGCGTTCTATAGATCCGATCCTTCGGCATACTCGATTTTCATTGTTCTGCTGAGAAGCGTTCGGTGAATTCGATATCTCGAACCGTCTAGCCGCTGTATGTTACATCCCTGCTGAGAAGCGTTATTGTAACATATAGACTGGACTTTTCCGAATCTTGCCTAGTTCGATTTTCACTGTTCTGCTGAGAAGCGCTCGGTGAAATCGACAACGTATCGTCTAGCTGTTGTGCTTTACATCTCTGCTGAGAAGCGTTATTGTAAAGTACAGACTAGATTTTCCCGAATCTCTAATCCTTCGGCATACTCGATATTTATTGTCCTGCTGAGAAGCGTTCCATAAATTCGATATACTGAAGCGTCTTACCGTTGTGTTTTATTTCTCTGCTGAGAAGCGTGATAATAATACATAGACCGAAGACTACTTTTCCTAAAAACTTTCCCGACACTCATTTTCCGATTTTACTATTAATATAGAAATCGAGCAAAATCTATACGACTACGCCTGATTTATTTGTAATACGAAACGATTTTAAACAACCGTTTATATTTGAAAAATTCATTTTTCCGAAAACGTTTCGTAGAACAAATCCGATTTCCTAGTAGGTACCGCTTAGTCTGATTTTTCCGCTTTGCATTTTTTGCTTTTCTTAAATAACCGATACTTTTCCTTTCTGCTTTAACGAAGAAACTGTATATTTTTATTTTGTAATATATTTAATCGTGAAATCCTATCTGGTGTATTTTACTGCTTCAATATTACAAACTATATTTTGCATGAGTAAATAACAAAACTACTATAGTTGCTTCCGTACTCTTATCTAGAAATAATTAAAGCCTATTTCTTGATAACCGCTTAAGTATAGTCTCTAACATTTTCGACCCCTGGAAGTACTATCTCCATCTGTAGTTACCTAGGCCCTTCAACACCGAATCTGAAGGTAAGTGGAGTAAACCACCAAAAATCTGGCGCCCGAGAAACCGACCGAAGACACCGAGACGCGCCACTTGTAACCCTATTCGGGAAGCAGCGAAAAACGGTTACAAATTTGGCGCCCGAGCAGGGACCGTGAAAATTTAGAAAATCACCGAAGGAAAAGCGTTTCGCATATGTCCGATAGCGACGAGATTTCCGACAAATCCGAATCCGGTAGTCGTTGGGTATACCGACTGAAAAAGGAGGAATTAATACAAGAGATAGAAACACGAAAACTACCGACCACTGGTACCGTCGACGAGTTACGGAAAATCTTGATTAGGTCGCTCCGAAAGAAAAGCCCGCCGAGACTAAGACCGACCGTAAGCGAACCAAAAGAAGAGCACTTCACAGTTAGGATGGATGAAGCAGGACCATCCGCACGAACCCCAATACCGATACCGATACCACCTTTAAATATCCACGAATGGCGAATCACCTTCGATGGAAAAGAGGATCCCGCAGCCTTTTTGGAAAGGCTCGAAGAACTGTGTACCGCCCGAAGAATTAACCTCGACCGACTGTTATCCGTACTACCTGAAATACTGAGGGGACAACCAGCCCTTTGGTACAGAAATAACCGTAGAAATTGGACCGTTTGGTCGGAATTTGAAACCGAATTCCGACGCTTTTATTTCCCGGTTAATTACGAAGAGGATTTAGAAGCCGAGATCAGCCGCCGACTGCAGAAGCCAAACGAGCCAGTAGCCTCCTACATTACCGATCTACAAACCCTAATGAGGCGACATGGCAAATTGGACCCAAGCCAGGAACTACGGTGGCTTTACCGAAATTTGTTACCCGAATACCGCCAACAAATCCGACGAACCGATTTTTCCGATCTCGCAACCTTCTGTCAACAAGCCCGCGAGTATGAAGTTTTGCGCAAGGAGATCGAACGGCATCGACCACCCACCGAAACTTCTGAACCTTCCCCGTCAAAACCCCGCTGGTCACCTCCATCCAAATCCGACCTCAGCAAAAACCGAATGGTTCAAGGGTCCGATCATCCAGCTAGGAACACGACCGTTCCCATCAAGGAAAAACCTTCGATCCGAGAGTCTTCCGTTCTATGTTGGAAATGCGGTGAATCCGGCCACTACCGAAAGGACTGTCGGAACCGACCAAAACTGTTTTGTTCACGCTGCCAAAAACCCGGAGTTCTCTCGAGGGATTGCAACTGTAACCCGTCGGGAAACTGAATAGGAGCTGCACCGAGGAGGGGCCCGTACAGTCTCCGCAAACACACGCCTCTCAACCGACCATACAAAGCGTGAACACCGATAATCGACCCTATGTGACCGTCTCGATAGAGAAACAAACGTTCTTGGCTCTGATAGACACTGGAGCCGTTACCTCGTATATCGGAGACAGGATCGCCGACAAATTTCCCCAATACAAGGAAATCCGTTCGAAGCCCAGAACCGCAACAGCCCGTCTAGCCAACGGAGAGTTAGTTTCCGTAACCGATCTATTCCGCCTAAATATCAAGGTGGGAGGCCAAACATTTCGAACTGCGATGGATCATTTCCCTCGACTTACCACCGATGTGGTCCTAGGAATGGATTTCCTACAACTAGGCAAGTTCCAATTGGATCTAGCATCAAATACCATATCAATGGGAGGAAAACTAATTTCCGATGGAAACCGTCCACAGTCGATCCACCCGATAGGTGTTTTGACGACACATTCACCGGCAACGAAAACTCGGAAAACAACCAAACGCCCAAGAAAATACAGAAAGGTGAAGCAACCCCGTATTTTACAAACTGCAAACGACCGTCCAGCGGCCAGTTCTCAGTTTCCGGAAGAAGTTGTTACGAGAGAAATTACCAGTGAATCCGACAGCAAAACCGAAGTCAGGCCCACCGAAATTCAATCAATTGTCCGAGATGAAGAAATCCCGAAGACTCTTGCTTCCGAAACAAACATAAACGAAGAGTTATGTTTAAACGCTGTGAGTCCCGGAAGGCCACAAGTGTTGTCCGATCAACAAAGCAAAAGCTTGGAAAGATTTCTGAACACCGAACTACCATTGTTTGAATCCGTAAAAGGTCCGACGCATCTAACCGAGCACGAGATTCGGTTGATCAATCCGGAACCGATCAAACAAAGATATCGTCCGCAAAATCCGAAAATGCAAGAAGTCATCAACACGGAGGTTGACGAGATGCTGAAAAAGGACGTGATTGAACCTTCGTCTAGTCCGTGGAGCTCCCCGATAGTTATCGTCCGTAAGAAAGATGGTAAATACCGCTTCTGCATTGATTTCCGAAAAGTTAACGAAGCGACTAGCAAGGATGCCTATCCGTTACCGTTCATCAATGCAATACTGGACAAACTAAGGAAGGCCAAATACATCTCTAGCTTGGACCTGAAAAGCGGATACTGGCAGGTACCATTATCCGAAGCTAGTAAACCGATCACGGCCTTCACCGTCCCCGGAAGAGGTTTGTTCCAATTCAAAGTAATGCCGTTTGGACTTCATTCCGCCCCGGCAACATTTCAGAGGTTAGTTGACCGAGTAATTGGCCCAGATCTAGACCCGTATGCTTTCGCATATCTGGATGACATTATAGTCTTAGGTGAAACTTTCGAAAATCACCTCAAAAACTTGAGAGAAGTTTTTAAGAGACTCCGACAGGCCAAACTTCAACTCAATCCGGAGAAATGTCATTTCTGCCTACCGTCAATGAAGTACCTAGGACACATCGTCACCGGGAATGGAATCCATACCGATCCCGACAAGGTCGAAGCCATTTCCACATTCGAACCTCCGAAGAACGTCCGAGACATGCGCCGATTTCTGGGAGTAGCGTCCTGGTACCGAAGGTTTGTACCAAACTTCTCCCTAATTGTAGCTCCTTTAACGAAGCTACTGAGAAAGAAATACCGATGGAATTGGGGACCGGAACAAGAAACAGCGTTTAAGGAAATCAAACAAAAGCTAACTGAAGCTCCGATCCTAAGCTGCCCCGATTTCAGCCTTCCGTTTACCCTGCAAACCGACGCCTCCGACTACGGATTAGGGGTAGCACTCACCCAGGAACGAGAAGGCGCCGACCTGATCATAGCTTACGCTAGCCGTACCCTCACCCCCGCCGAAAAGAATTATTCAGTAACCGAAAAGGAATGTCTAGCCATTGTATGGGGAATCGAGAAGATGCGCCCCTATTTAGAGGGATACCACTTCACCGTTCTAACCGACCATCAATCTCTCAAATGGCTACATTCGATATCCAGTCCATCCGGTCGTTTAGCTCGTTGGAGTATCTTTCTCCAACAATACAGTTTCGACATCAAGTACCGCAAGGGTGCCTTAAACCGAGTAGCCGACGCCCTTTCAAGAAACCCCTTGCCCTACCCGAACGACGAAAATCCCGAAGTCTGTACCATTTCCGAATCACAAGAATGTTCTTGGTATAAGAACAAGAAGATCGAGGTCATGGAAAAACCTGCCGATTTTCCAGATTTCTGCATCAAGGGTGATCGCCTCTACCGACACTTCTGGGACATAAACGATTTTGGTGAGCCAGAAATGGTGGATCCATGGAAACTCTGCGTCCCGAAACCCCAACGAGAGGCCGTACTCCGAGAAAACCATGATGCCCCGAACGCTGGTCATTTGGGCATTGCAAAAACCATCGCTAGAATCGCCAAACACTACTACTGGCCGGGCATGTTCCGAGATATCACCAAATATGTCCGATCTTGTTTGCAATGTCTCAAATATAAACCGTCTCAACAACAGACACCGGGTAAAATGCAACCTTCCGCCAACCGAAAACCATGGGAAACCGTCAGTACCGACCTAATTGGTCCATTACCCAGGAGTAAACGAGGCCATTGCTACATTATAATGTTTCAAGACCGTTTCACTAAATGGGTCCAGTGTAGAGCCGTCCGAACTGCCACCGCATCGTGTATTAGCACCGCTTTTAAAGAAGAAGTTTTCGCAAATTTTGGAACACCTCGAACCGTCCTCACCGATAATGGCACCCAGTATACGAGTGCCCTATTTAAAAAGACGTTGCAAGAATTAGGTATCCGACATCGGTTAACGCCCCCGTATACTCCTCAAGCAAATCCCGTAGAACGAGCCAACCGTACCCTCAAGACCATGATCTCCCAATATTGCGAAAAAGATCATCGGGATTGGGACTTATATTTACCTGACTTAAAATTTGCGATCAACACTTCTAAACACGAATCAACCGGCTATACACCGTCATTTCTAAATTTCGGAAGAGAGCTAGAAGTTCCGAATGGCCTCTACCGAACTCAAGACCCTAACGAACAGGAATCCGCCGAGAAGACTGACGAAATCCCGGAAGAACATCACAACCGATTGGCCAAACTCCGAGAATGCTTTGAACTAGTGAAAGTTAACCTCTCCCGTGCTTTCACCACTCAAAGTCACTACTACAATCTCCGAAGGCGAGATTGGAGATGTACCGTTGGAGACCGCGTAATGAAAAAGGAACATCCCCTTTCTTCTGCCGCCGATCACGTAGCCGCGAAACTATGTCCTAAATATTCCGGCCCATATACCGTTGTCAAAATAATTTCCCCAGTAATTTACGACCTAAAAGACGATAAGGGAATCAGACTGAAGCGTGTCCATATCAAAGACCTTAAAGCCGTTAATCCGACTCTACCTATTTTAGATGAGTAACCGCACCGTTATTTCCGACCCTACCATCCGTCTTCCTACCCGACCAACAAGAGTCTGCAACCCGAAACGCCCCACTCCCCTATCCCAACCGATCCCAAAACTAAGCCAACCTTCCACTTCCCCACCCGTCCTCGTGAACCCGCTCCAATCCATCTACCAGAGTCCCGATCCTCGCCCCCGCCGACGACTTTCCCCACAACACCGACCTAAATATCCTTCCCCTACCTTAAAGAGACGTCGCACCAACAAAGGCCCCCGGAAGAGCAGACCGACGACGAACACCTCGACCCCCGATGTCTGCGCGGCGTTGTGGCAAGACGCCGAAGAGGCCTTCGCCGATTACCCGGAGCCCTCCGAACATCCCGAACCACCGCCAGAGTCGACCGCACCCCGGGATGACGAAGTGTGCGCCGACCTGCTACACCGCCATATTCCTGTTTCGGAGTGGCCACCGGAACTGATCGACCGCCTGCAACGTCTCCGACCCTCCAAAGTTTCCCCAACCCAACCGTACCGACTCCAACTCCGACCAATAAACCGTCCCCGTCTCTATATAAAACTACCTCCCCTAACCTAATCCTAAACCGAAACCAACCGATCCGATCCACATTTGACTCTACCAGTCATATTGGTTACAGTACAAAATGGCACTGACCGATTCCGACGAATATATGTCTTTCGACAACCTATCCGATCTAATGGACACGACCGAAGTAGCCGTACAGACCGAAACCCCGTCTACCAACTCCGTTGCCACCCAGTACGACGAGGCCGACTTTTCTGACCGACAACCCGGATCGCCATGGTGGAACCAGGACCCCTTCGAGCGAAATTGCTTCCTGCGACCGTTAGCCCCGCCAACCCGTCAACCGGACACGAAGCCCAGGACGATCCGACTCCGAAGATTACGAGCCCCTGGAAAACTCCTCATTCCCGTGGGACCCGACACTTGCTGGAGATGTGGGCAAAATGGACATCGCCGAGGAACCTGCCAGAACCGACCCCGACTCTTTTGCTCCCGATGCGGCCGAACGAATGTTCTGTCACGGGAATGTATTTGCCAGCTAGGAAGCGATACCGAATAAGCCGAAAAGGACCCGACATCCCGTGGATCGAACCGGACCTTGTAACTGGACACATTCATCTTCATGTCTAAACCGATTTCTTTTATAATTTAAATTTTTCATTTTCTCTATCCGAACCTACCTAACCCGAAACATCGGGAAAATAAATGTGAACTACGTTCCCATTTATTTTCTTCGAAGTAAAGGGGGGATGTAATGAAGTCATTTTCTACCGTAAATATTGTAATTAATTTGCCGAATTTTGTTAATTGCGCGTGACCTTGATTCCGATCGAGTCTTCCATCCGCTGTCGACCGCTCGAGTCCCTTCCACTGCCGAATTCTCCTACTTGGTTTCTAATGCCAGTGGAAGGACAAGGGCCAGTTTTTGTCCTAAAAATAGAATATAAAAATGGGAACCTCGATCGAAATAGGACAGTTCTATGCGAAGTGATTTTTCCGGAACATCCAAACCGACCCCAAGGTAGGAGAAAGACTGGTGAGTGTAGTCAACTAGATTTTGCTTTACTTTTCGATTTTGTTTAATAAGTCGGGTTCCACTTGAACCTAACTACCGTTCTATAGTCCTGCTGAGAAGCGTTCTATAGATCCGATCCTTCGGCATACTCGATTTTCATTGTTCTGCTGAGAAGCGTTCGGTGAATTCGATATCTCGAACCGTCTAGCCGCTGTATGTTACATCCCTGCTGAGAAGCGTTATTGTAACATATAGACTGGACTTTTCCGAATCTTGCCTAGTTCGATTTTCACTGTTCTGCTGAGAAGCGCTCGGTGAAATCGACAACGTATCGTCTAGCTGTTGTGCTTTACATCTCTGCTGAGAAGCGTTATTGTAAAGTACAGACTAGATTTTCCCGAATCTCTAATCCTTCGGCATACTCGATATTTATTGTCCTGCTGAGAAGCGTTCCATAAATTCGATATACTGAAGCGTCTTACCGTTGTGTTTTATTTCTCTGCTGAGAAGCGTGATAATAATACATAGACCGAAGACTACTTTTCCTAAAAACTTTCCCGACACTCATTTTCCGATTTTACTATTAATATAGAAATCGAGCAAAATCTATACGACTACGCCTGATTTATTTGTAATACGAAACGATTTTAAACAACCGTTTATATTTGAAAAATTCATTTTTCCGAAAACGTTTCGTAGAACAAATCCGATTTCCTAGTAGGTACCGCTTAGTCTGATTTTTCCGCTTTGCATTTTTTGCTTTTCTTAAATAACCGATACTTTTCCTTTCTGCTTTAACGAAGAAACTGTATATTTTTATTTTGTAATATATTTAATCGTGAAATCCTATCTGGTGTATTTTACTGCTTCAATATTACAAACTATATTTTGCATGAGTAAATAACAAAACTACTATAGTTGCTTCCGTACTCTTATCTAGAAATAATTAAAGCCTATTTCTTGATAACCGCTTAAGTATAGTCTCTAACATTTTCGACCCCTGGAAGTACTATCTCCATCTGTAGTTACCTAGGCCCTTCAACACCGAATCTGAAGGTAAGTGGAGTAAACCACCAAAAATCTGGCGCCCGAGAAACCGACCGAAGACACCGAGACGCGCCACTTGTAACCCTATTCGGGAAGCAGCGAAAAACGGTTACAGTTGTCACGTTTTTTATTGAAATGTTTGTTGCCACTACTCCACTTTTGAGTTCCGACTCCGAACGCAGTGCCAGTACTGCCACCCGCTGTAACACACGGTTCCATTTCCAACAGTTTCGTTTTAATGCTGTCACCTGTCAATTGAACGCCTGAGTGTTCTATTGCCATTATCATTGGCGAATATTTTTCAGGTAATCCCGCCAAAAGCAATGACCCAATCCAATTGTCGTCAATATGGAAACCGGTACCTTGCAACTTTTGCGCCGTTTCTATTAACTGAATCACGTAGTCCTGCATGCCGTCGCAGCTTTCCAATCTGATGGAAGTTAAAGCACGAAGCAATCCAATTCTTCTACTAACACCACGATCATCGTACAGTTTCTGGGGCATGTCCCACAATTCCTTCGTTTTCTTCGCCTCCTTGATGTGTACATAAAGCGTGCTGTCTATGGTTAAAACCAATTTTGCCAACGCCTTCGCATCCTTTCCGGCATCCACTTCTGTTCCATCTAGGCACTTTTCAAGTTCATCCAGAACAAGCATGTTTCGAACCGTAAAAGCCCAGTTATCGTAATTTTCACGACCTTTTAACTTCGGAACATTAGAAAGAAAATTAACTGCCATTATTCCGCTATTATTCTTAGCAAAAACGATTTCACGAAAAGAGCTACACGTGGAACCCAACTAAATTCGTTCTGGGCCCATAACCTGTTGGTTTTTGCAGAGTAAAAATAACAACGACTTTTCATTATGAATTGTAGAACAGAACTAAACTTTATTTTCAAAATGCCATAGAACAAGAAAACAAGATAATACATATGGCCAATAGATGGCACTTAATATCAATCTATGAGATGCAAAAAATAACACAAAGTCTGACCACATAGCATTAGACACTAAAGATAAAATAAACAAAGCGAATAAAGGAAAAATGAATATCATTTTAACATGGATTCCAAGTCACTCAGGAATAAATGGAAACCATAAGGTAGATCAATTAGCTAATGTAGGTAGAGGATTAAATATTCCTGCTAAAATCAAAATAAATTATTCCAATCTGTTACCACTACAAAAAAAGGAAATTGCCAACAATTCGAAGAATGAATGGAATCGAGTAAAGCAATCGAAATCATCATTTTATACTAGGATTGTAAACCATTTACCGAATGAATCAATATTTAAGAAATTCCCATATAAAAATAGAAGACATATTACCACAATAATCAGGATGAGAACCGGACATGCAGCAACTCCATTCCACCTTTTTGCGATAGGAGCAAAAGACGACCCTTTTTGCGAATGCGGAGAAGTTGGATCGTTAAATCATATCATCTTAGAATGTCGGATAAATCACAACGATAGATATAAATTATATGTAGATCTAGCAAAAACTACCTTCACCATTTGATATATGTGGCATATTAGCTAATCTTAATGATGTCAGATATAATATTATGTGTAAATTTTTTGATAAACTGAAAATTAATATTTAACCCCCTTCCTCTTCTATTACAGTCCTGGATCCTAGATTCCATCTCCCTTGGCAGTTCCATTTGTTGTGTGATAGCTTGGCCACTGCCCCCAAGCGAGAAAACTCTGAACCTGTGTTGTGTTGTCTACTAATTTTCTCGCCCAATAGTTTGTAAAAGTAAAAATATTTATAAATGTATATATTTGTCAGACATATAGAAATTTTGTCAAGAAGGTACATGTAGATTTGTCACTGGTGTCTTATTTTCTGTAGAAAATGTACACTAGTCACTTGAGGAACAGGTATGATTTACGGTCAAACCCAAGCTAAATTTGTTGTCTCGATAATAATTCAATAATTCATTCATTAAAGTCAATAACAAACATTTCACATGAACAGAACAGGTTTATTTTGTATCTACGAACTTCGAATATCACATTACATATATCGATAATTTTTTTAAAGAGAGGAAAAATGCTATTATGCACACCCCGGCCTGGATGTTGGGCGACGGGGTAGTGTGGGACACAGTCGACTATACCCGCTAAAAAACCTCTCTTATCTTCTTGTGTCTGTGTATAATCCTGGTAGCATCGGAATAGTCTTAGGAATCCAGAATGTGTTCGGAAAACTACGTTGTACCGGACTTCGCTTAGGTCAGGTTGCTAATGTCATCGGTGCTTCCCCAATTTTGAAAATTGTATGCAATATAATCATTATATTCACGTTATATTCTACGCAATTTATTATACTTAGTTTTGTTTGTAGTATTATTATGTATCACATCTCTCATAGGGCAGGTTGCTAATGAAATCTACAAATTGAATTAGTTCTATCCAGGTCCCCACCCAAGTCCTACGACCCCAGAGTGGCTGTATTAGAACATATTCATAGATAAATTTCATTGTTCGTGGCATTGTTGTTCAAAGTGTGCTCCTAGAGTAGTATGTTGTATCTCATTTCTTATAGGACTGTACTAGAGTGGCTGTACTAGAACTATTCCCAATAGAATTCAATTTTGTCCAAATTGCTATTTTCATTTGCTGAAAATAAATTTGTAATGCATGCTCCATTTGATCGTTTATTCTCCTGATAATTTTTTATTGCCTCCTGGATGTAAGGTGGATCAATACATTTTAATCCTCTACCTAAGCAATTTCTAATTATTTCAGGAGCAACACACTCCATATAGAATTGTTGTAATTTTGGTAGCATTATTTTATTCCAAAACTCGACATCCCTATAAATTTTTTCGACATACAATTTTATATGATCACCAACATACACAACAAAGTAGCATGTGTTTCTGTTAGTGATGTTTAATTGGCCCTGAATCTGTAAAAAAATATTTAATTACATGTGGATTTAGACAAAGTGGTAAATACTTGCTTGGTAGTAATAATTGTGATTTCTCTTGAGTTGGATTTTGTTATCTCGTTTCTCCAAACAAATTTTATTTCTTAGTAAATCAATTACTTCATCAATTGTCGAAGTGGTTACAGGCAATTTTGAAGCTGAGTACAGGCATTTGACTTCAATTATTGCATCATCTCCTATCAAACCTTCAAAGAGAAATGTATCGAATTATTAATAATATACATATAATAATATATAATATATATACATACAATAATTCATTCAATATTATTTCACATTAATATTTAAACATATTTAAAATTTAAATAGTTTACCATCAGGTGAAGCTGCAAGATAAGAATTGTGTATGTCGATCCACAATCCGGAGTCCGCTACAGGTAGATTTTGAGTTTTTTCGAAAATGCCTTTAACCACCTTCTCTCTGAGTATTCCATATTCCATAGCATCCGTCATACAGCCAGTTGGTTTTAAAACGGATCTAACGAGTACATGACATGGTGTGTGCTTTCTCCTCTTGACAACGCTCCCAAATGTTGATGCTGTCAATCTATGTTTTCTTTCGGATTCGTATACCTCGTTGCCAAATTGTCCTATAGAACTAACTTGTATACGGTCCCTATCATTTTCTGTTACCTGCGTATTAAAAAAAATTTGTCAATAATAATATTTATACCATAATTTTGATTTAATAATTTTGACTGAATAATAATGAGTTTTACTTACATGCAATCCTTTTATTATTTTTTTGACTTCTTGTTGAATCATTGAAGGGTCCTCAAATTGATCTGCTTTTGGTCCATATTCAGTGTTATTGGACATGATCTTGATTTTCTTAGTTGGTTTGGTTGCGTTGTGTAGTAAAAACAGACCTTTCTTAACAGAGGCTATATTAAACAAAATGACAATATAATGTAAACAGTAAATAGCAACGAAATAAAAAATAACGTTTCCCAGATACGGGTTAGTCACAGATAACCTACACTATTGGGATCTAAAGATAAGCGATACGCCATCTGGTGTCATTTATGAGCACTAGGCATTGTGGGCACTTTTGATATTGTTGTGCTTTGTTTGTGTGTATTTTTTCGTTTTTGTGGCTGATTTTTATTGATTTTACATAGTTTTATAGGTTTTTTTTTATTTTACTTTTTTAAATTTTAACATTATGAGTACCAGTCGAAGTTATTGTTCAGTACCACAGTGTAAATCGTGGAAAAAAAAGAACCCCAACCTAAGTTTTCATCAATTTCCAAAGATCGGACAATGTAAAGTAACGATTGAAAATAAAGTTGGGAAGTTTGAAAATGTGGACTTAAGAAAAGTGTGGGTTATGAAATTGAAGATTGGAAAACCTGAAAGACATTTTTAACATTGCATGCGGAATTACAAATTTGTCAAATCCAATAATGTCTGCACAAAGATTTTGCACGGATTAATGGTTCACTGGTTCATATTAAAATTTAGATGTAATTTTTACTTCCTTGTACTAATAGCAGGTAGGCTTCTTAAGGCCACTGTGGCGATACACCCCAAACATGTGGCGATACACCCCAAACATGTGGCGATACACCCCAAACAATAAACCTGGGTAGTTTGGAAATTCCTAACCTTCCAATTTAAAACACCAATTATATTTACGACTACGGTTCTATAATTTTACGGTTTTATGATTTCCTTATGTGTACAAATAGACACTTTGACAATTTAGAAAGTTTTGGGTTTTTCCAAGACTACCCGGGTTGTAAACAAAGGAACCCACCCCGGTCGGGGAGAAGAAGGACTACAGCCATTCGGGTACGAGCACTGGAAGAAGACAGTCCGCAACATTAATCATTCAAAATTCATTTTTTGGTGTTCACATTTTCTCGTCTGACTAATTATACGTATTAGACTTTTTTCGTTCTTTGATTTAAAATTATAGACATTAAGCCTATAAATTGGTGACCCCGACGTGATCGCGCGTTTATATTAATCTATACCTTACTGTTTGTGCAAATATGGAGAACACTTCGAACTCGGTCGGTGAACAAGACGTGCAAGTGATGGGAAGTGAAGTGAGCCAAGTACGAGTACAAGTCCCACCTTTTTGGGCGGAAAAACCAGAATTGTGGTTTTGCCAACTCGAAGGACAATTCAACTTGGCTGGCATCAAACAAGACGCTACAAAATTTTGGTACGTCATAGCAAATCTGGACCACAGACATGCACAAGAAGTCGAGGACATCTTAAAGACACCACCAACTACTGATAGATATAACAAAATCAAGTCCGAGTTAATACGCCGTTTGTCATCTTCCCAAGAAGTCAAAACCAAACAGCTGCTGGAACATGAGGACATAGGAGACCGCTCTCCATCACAGTTCCTGCGCCATTTAAGGAACCTAGCAGGGAATTCAGTCACTGATGAATTCCTGAGAACCTTATGGATAAGCCGACTCCCTGCATATATCAGGCCAATTTTAGCAACACAGGTGGGAGTGAACCTGGATAAGACAGCGGAATTAGCCGACAAGATAGCAGAAGCCAATCCGGGTAACCAAGTAGCAGCTATACAACAGAGTGCCGTAAATACAGAACTCGTTGCGTTAACAAGGCAGGTATGCGAATTAACAAAAACTGTCTCTGAACTCGCCCAACGAAACGCTCAGCGACCGAATTTTCACCGACGAAGCCGTTCCAAAAGCCAGTCTAGAAGACATCCTACTCCAAACAGAGAATATAGAGATAATTCCCACGAATTTTGCTGGTACCATTCTAACTTTGGCGAATTGGCAAGAAAATGCACTCCCCCATGTAACTTCACACCGAAACCGGAAAACAACCAGGGCAGTCGTTAATGGCGGCTTTCGACTCCTGCCCCAATTTCCGCCGCCTATTTATGACAGACCGCGACACCAAATTACAATTCCTAATAGACACTGGTGCCGATTTGTGTGTATACCCGCGCCGATTATTAACCGGTAAACGTGAAAAGACAACATATGAACTTTACGCGGCCAATAACTCGCTTATCGCAACATACGGTTTCATAAATCTAACTTTGAATTTCGGATTACGACGGGATTTTACATGGCGATTTGTAGTGGCAGACGTGCAAAAACCGATAATTGGTGTAGACTTTTTAGTGCATTATGGATTATTAGTGGACCTTGCTAACCAACGGTTAATCGACAATGTAACTCGCTTATCCAGTAACGGAAGAAGCACACCAACCGCAGTGCACAGTGTCAAAACGATCCAGGGAGCAAGTAAATACCACGCGCTGCTAGAACAGTATCAAGAGATAACGCGACCATCAGGTATGTTAAATTCTACTAAAAATAATCGTGCTACATATCATTACATCGAAACTATCCCTGGCCCGCCAACCAGTTCTAAACCACGAAGGTTAGCTACAGATAAGTTAGAAATAGCAAAAAAAGAGTTCCAAAGTATGCTCAAGTTGGGCATAATCAGGCCCTCAAAAAGTAATTGGTCTTCCCCATTACATCTAGTAACCAAAAAAGGAGACGGTTGGAGGCCGTGCGGTGACTACCGTAGATTAAACAACAGAACGATAGCGGATAGGTACCCAATTCCACACATAGAAGATTTTTCCCAAAACTTAGACGGAAAAACAATATTTTCAAAAATAGATTTGGTGCGGGCATATAATCAGATACCAATGGCACCTGAGGATGTGCCAAAAACAGCTATTACAACGCCTTTTGGACTATATGAATACATCTTCATGCCATTTGGCCTTAGGAATGCCGCTCAAACATTCCAAAGGTTTATAGACGAAGTACTGCGTGGTTTAGATTTCGCTTACGCTTACATAGATGATATTTTGGTAGCATCTACATCAGAAACCGAACATCTCAATCATCTTAAAATTATCTTCGAACGCTTGAAACACTACGGCATTGTTATAAACCCCTCAAAATGTACATTCGGTGTACAAGAAACCACGTTTCTCGGGTATTCCGTATCTAGCGAAGGTACAAAACCATTAGATGAGAGAGTAGAAGCCGTCAGGAATTACCCTCGCCCGGAAACAGCCAAAGAGTTACGCCGATTCTTAGGTATGGTAAACTTTTATAGACGTTTTACACCTAAATGTGCCCAAACTCAAGCGCCACTCCACGAACTATTAAAAGGAAAAATGAAGGGAAGAGACAAACTCAATTGGACCCCAGAATCCGAGCAAGCATTTCAACTCGTTAAGGAAAATTTAGCCCAATCAGCGTTATTAGCTCATCCAAAACGAGAAGCCGAACTCGCCTTAACAACAGATGCCTCCGATTTTACCGTAGGAGCAGTTTTACAGCAAAAAATGGGAAATGATTGGCAGCCTTTAGCTTTCTTCTCGAGAAAATTGAGCAAACCACAACAAAAGTACGGCGCGTACGATAGGGAACTTCTCGGAATCTATATGGCCATCAAGCATTTCAGGCACATGGTGGAAGGTCGAAATTTCTGCATATTTACCGACCAGAAACCTTTAACTTTCGCCTTTCAACAGAGACCGGAAAAATGTTCCCCGCGCCAGTTTCGTCACCTTGAATTCATCGGTCAGTTCAGCACAGATATTCGACACATTTCGGGTAAAAACAACGTTGTCGCAGACGCTCTCTCGCGAATCAACGAAATCACTCACGCCATAGACTTTAATGCTTTAGCCGCCTCGCAAAAAGAAGATGAAGAAATTAAAACACTACTTAGCACTAAAGGTAGTTTAGAGTTAAAACTCTTAAATATTCCAAATGTAGAAAACCCTATCTACTGCGACGTGTCTACAAATGTCAGCCGACCATTTGTGACGAAATCTTTCAGGAAAACAGCATTCGACTCGTTACATCGATTATCTCACCCAGGAATAAACGCTACTGTCAAACTCATCGCTCAACGGTTCGTCTGGCCCGGAATAAAACGTGACTGCCGCAAGTGGACACGTTGTTGTGTAGATTGTCAACGCTCCAAAGTAACTAGACATACATCAGCACTCATTGGTTCATTCGCCGTAGCATCAAAAAATTTGAGCACATACACATGGATATCGTAGGACCACTACCCATTTCTAAGGGATTTAGGTACTTATTAACATGTGTAGAGCGGTTCTCTAGGTGGCCAGAAGCCATTCCTATGGCGGATATTGAAGCAAAAACAATAGCTTCGACATTTCTAAGCGGCTGGATAGCAAGATTCGGCAACCCACTTCGCATTACAACAGATCAAGGACGACAGTTCGAATCAAATTTATTTAAAGAATTGAACAAAATGATAGGATCAACCCATTTTCGAACGACACCATACCACCCCGCTTCAAACGGTATGGTCGAACGATTTCACAGACAGTTGAAAGCATCGATAAAATGCCACGCCAATGACAAGTGGGTAGATACGTTACCAATCATCCTTTTGGGCATTCGAACTTCTTGGAAGGAGGATTTACAAACAACATCCGCGGAATTAATCTACGGAGAATCACTACGCATACCGGGAGAACTCATGGCACCGAAAAATGCGAAACAACAGAGTCCATATGATTACCTCAATACGCTGAAACAGACTTTCAGAGATATCCAACCCAGCGAAATTAAAAGACACGGTACTAGGAAAATTTTCGTTTCTAAAGACTTGTTTTCTACATCGCATGTTTTTATTCGGAAAGAAATAATGAAAGGAGCACTTCAAGCACCTTACGAAGGTCCATTTCCGGTAATTACAAGAGGAGAAAGAACATTTAAAATCAAAATTGGACACAAGGAAGCAATAATTTCAATTGATCGCCTTAAACCAGCTTATATCATGACTAATGACGAACCAACAACTAAAGATTTCCTTTCAACAACAGAAGATGAGGAGGAAGAAGATAAAGAACACCAACAAAGCCAGTCGCCTAATCAACGGACAAGATCAGGAAGAACCGTCAAAATTCCTTCACGACTCCAAGTTGATTTTCGCAATTAAATACCCTTACTTTATTTAATATATTTTACAGGTTTTTTCGTATTCACCGTTATTACTGGAAGGGGGGTGATGTGGCGATACACCCCAAACATGTGGCGATACACCCCAAACATGTGGCGATACACCCCAAACAATAAACCTGGGTAGTTTGGAAATTCCTAACCTTCCAATTTAAAACACCAATTATATTTACGACTATGGTTCTATAATTTTACGGTTTTATGATTTCCTTATGTGTACAAATAGACACTTTGACAATTTAGAAAGTTTTGGGTTTTTCCAAGACTACCCGGGTTGTAAACAAAGGAACCCACCCCGGTCGGGGAGAAGAAGGACTACAGCCATTCGGGTACGAGCACTGGAAGAAGACAGTCCGCAACATTAATCATTCAAAATTCATTTTTTGGTGTTCACATTTTCTCGTTTAACTAATTATACGTATTAGACTTTTTTCGTTCTTTGATTTAAAATTATAGACATTAAGCCTATAGCCACTAAATGTACTTTAACGAAATGACTGTTTACTGTTTAGTTAAATTATATTATATTTTATTTCTAAAAAGTACGCATTAATACTGTTTTATTTGTAATAAGAGAGGGGTTATTCTTGTCGAGTCTTCTCCTTTCTCAATCATTCGAACCAATAAATATTAATCAATTCAATAAAATCAAATTTAAGGATATATCTTTTATTTGCAATAATGCTCTTCGTAAGTTTGTACTATTTTTTTATTATAGATAAATAATTATCTAAATAAATATAAATAAATAACTATATTTACATTACAAGTGTTGAATTAATAATACCCTATGGTGCATTTCAGTTTGCAATATGGTCATTTCTATGAGTTCAAAGAAAGATTATTAAAATAACAATTGTTTGAGTGAAAAGTTGCAATGAAACAATATCACTCTTTCATTTTCCTTTATAAGTGTCTAATGGAAGTTGTCTTTATCGCACCCATAGCCTATATAACCTATATTTCAAACTAAAATGAATCAATCTGTATCATTAATATGCTCCTTACACAAATAATTAATACGATAAACTAGCATTGCATATATTGTGTATCATTTCTTGCATATACTTCTTTTTAATATTTTTTAAAAACGCTACGGAAAAATCTACATCTAAATCTACCTCCACCGTTATAAATGAATCATCATACGATGCATATATTACCAAATAAGCTTTTGTTAAATTTAAAACGCTTAACCCCATTTGAATTTGGCCAAAATATTTGTTTATATTTTGCAAATATGATAATCCTTTCACGACCTCGTTAATTGTCATTTTTGAACCTAAAAAATTAAAGCATATAGGTAAAGCATTCTGTTTTTATATTCAAAAATATTAACCTTCAAAAGCACATTTGATCTCCAATAATGCCAAAGGCTCATCATATGCATTTACAATAATGCCATCCGGTGAATAACCCAACCAATTATTGTTATGTGGCACCACCAAACCACATTCTACTACTTTTAACCATGGAATGATTCATTTTTAAATTCAAGTTATTATTGTGACTGTTTATTTACCTGTACAAGAAACAAATACTTCGCGAGCACAACGCTCGTATTTTTGTCCATGTTTAACATATTTGTTTGTGAAACTTTTTGGCCAAAAATATTTAAGGGATTTGGATTTCCAATCCCCTTTAAAAGTAAAAATCTCGTAGCACCTCGATCCTGTCACCCTATACTGCCTCAAACTGAACCACTTCTTAGAGCCTTGAATTATTTTTATGACTTCTTTGGGATCGTCATCTAATTGTTTTTTACATAATGCAGCACAGCAACTTTGAAGATCATACAATGTAGTATGAATATCGAACATTACAATTGACTGTGCAGCATTATTTAAAATAGCGTCATTTAAAAAGTTATTCGATTGAAGCGTTTCAGGTTGATATACATTATTGGTGACTTTTGTTAATGATCTTCCCAACCTGAAAATAAAACAATAATGAGAATATTAGCATTTGGGCAAAAAACAAGAATAATAATAATTTTATCTGAACATACTGGTGTTGAGCTAGGGCAGATTCAGGCAATCTGGATATAAAAAATTGCATCATCTGCTTTTCGTCAAAATTTATTTCTACCGATTTGATTTTGTCTCTTAAACATGGCATTTCATCTATTGGTATTGGTTGATACTTTTCCTTTGTTTCATATTGTTGTACAGCCCACATGCATTTTACATCAGTTTGAGAGATTAATTCCATATTCACAAGGTTCTCTCTAAAACAGAAAAAACGACAGCAGAAAAGAAAAACAAAAATAAGTTTAGAACATTTATGTAAACAATCGATTTTGCATGATAGCGCTTTTTTATTTTTGGAACTTCATACACCTGGTACACCTTATTAAAACAGCAGCAATGTGTTTACATGTACCACTATTTCCAGCCTTGCAAGAACACTTCCAATCTTGTATGACAACAGAAGCCATGCCATCAAATTTGAGAACCCCTTGTACTGTATGGGGATCTGAATTTAATGCACTTGTTTGCAAAACAAGAGCATACACAAGCATATAATCATCGTCGTGATCGGCTTTGCCACAAAGAACAATATGCCCAGCATTAAAAATAGATTCGCCTTCTTGAAAAGATCGGGAATGTTCTGTTCCTCCTAAGAATTTAATAACTTCTAACACACTGAGATAAATTTCAGCCATTATCTGAAAATAAAAGTATTCAAATTCATGTCCATTCAAATACCAAATTACTTACCAATAAATGTAAAATAATTGTATTTAGAAATTATAACCTAAAATATGTTTAAACGTTTTTAACTATTACTGTACGCCACAAACACTCAAAATTTGTTCTCAATCCTATATACACAATTCACAAAAACTAATTAAAATAATAATTCGATGAACTGTCGAAAAAATTAAATAAAAACACAAATAACCACAAAGATCTCACGAAATCATATGGTAAACACATAAAAGTGCCCATTTTCACGAGTTTCGGTTTTTGTCACACGGCGCTGCGATCTTATCTTTAGATCCCAATAGATGGGAAACTCAATTTCAGGGCCTAGACAGCCTTATGGGAAATTTTAGACGTTCATTTAGTTTCGGCACTATTGATAGATGGCGCAACAGTAGTTTATTTCAGGCCAGCGCAAGCAACCAGCTCAACGCCGTATTTCAAAAACAATAAAATAATGGCGTCTTGTATTGATTCGCATCGATTCTGCATATTTTCTCTTGTAGTGCAAGATGAAGTTAAAACAGAAAAGTTTTTTTTTCACACACATTTTGTTTGTTTTCGAGTGAGTTTAAAGGGCATTGTTATTGCCTGTAAGTTGTATAAGTTTTGTGTATTGTAGTGTTAGTGAATTGTTAGTGAAGAATTGTGTAAAGTTAAAGTTAAATCTTTCGTTCTATTGCTTGTTTTTATAGAGCGTAGTGAATTTTTCTGATTCCGCCATAATATTTCAGCTTATTTAGTGATTTTATTTAAATTTAATGAATTTTTACATTTTTTCAATATATTTTTAAGTAGAAGTGTTTGTGTTTACTTATTTTATGAGAGTAGTTACTTTTTATATTATCCAATTTATTGAAAAACTTGTACAATTTATTTTACTATCTATATCAAAATTCTAAACATTTTATAATAATATAACAAATTGTACAAGTTCTACAAGTAATTGGATAATATAAACAGTCGAAAAAAAATCGAATAAAAACCTATATTACTAATTTTAGTGTAGAGTTCTACATGATATCCCCTTTTAGTAGGCAACACCCATTAATTTAGTACAGCTACTATTCTCAGAGTGCGCTCTAGAACGTCTACGGCAGGCCCATGACAGCCTTATGAGAAATTTTCGACGTTAAATTTAGTTCGTACCCACCCTCAGAGATCGCGCGGCGATCGTTTACTTGAGAAACAGCGCAAGCAACCCGCGCAACATGCCGTAGATCATTATTAACGATTTTTCAATTTGAACAAAACACATGCACT
This sequence comes from Phyllotreta striolata, assembly GCA_918026865.1. NCBI lineage: Eukaryota > Metazoa > Arthropoda > Insecta > Coleoptera > Chrysomelidae > Phyllotreta > Phyllotreta striolata. Next base: position 932,701 of record OU900102.1, on the reverse strand, counting down.
TCGAAGTGTTTTGAAATACAACCAAGTAAATATTTTTTCCCACTAGTGTTAGTTATCGACTATTATACAAAGTGCTTTGGTATTAGCTGTGAGTTTTATAAATTATTTGTGTAATGTTAACGTGATTCTACCATTCTATTGCTACAAGACTTGGAAAGTGTTGCAGCGTCGACCGCCATTTATTAAAAGTGGATTTCAAATTCCAATCATCGGAAGGTCTGAAATTAGACAAGATTGCTGTGTCATGCTTTCTTTGCTAGGTAAATATAATTAACATTAGTACATAATTTAAACCCAAATATAATTTTTATTCATATTAACTGCTTATTTTTTTGTTACAGAAAATAGAGATAGTTCTATTGGGTTCAGCAAGCCATTGATATAAAATGACTGGATTTCTCAGAAAAAGGTTTGTAAACTAATTATTGTATTGTTAATAGGCCAAAGTACATCAAAATCTAAATTATTATTCATATTATGTAGGTTTACATTTAAAATTATGAATTATTTTAATATTATACTATTTATAAATGTATTGTTTTTATATTTATGTAGGTATTAATTTATATTGAATTAGTTAATGTCTAATATGAAGTCTAAAAAAATGTATGTTTTTTAAATATATTTTTTAAAATGAAACGTTATTGTCGTTAATTCATTTCTTAATTTCTTGTAAAACTTGTACAATTTATTATACTATGTATATTTAATAATTATATAAAATTCTTATACATTTTATATAATTATTATTGCAATAGTATAATAAATTGTACAAGTTTTACAAGAAATTGGATAGATAATATGAGCAAGAAAAAGAAAAAAGTCGAATAGAAAACCAGTATTACACGATTGTGTATATAGAATCCTCTCTTTACTATGCAACATCCATTACAACTATTACTAGTTAGTGTTTCCCCATGCTCTCAGGGTGCGCTCTACAACGTCTACGAAATTCTCACGGCGATGTCCCTTCTTGTTTATGTATGTTCTGTGGTCTACTAATTTTAGTGTAGAGTTCTACATGATATCCCCTTTTAGTAGGCAACACCCATTAATTTAGTACAGCTACTATTCTCAGAGTGCGCTCTAGAACGTCTACGGCAGGCCCAGGACAGCCTTATGAGAAATTTTCGACGTTCAATTTAGTTACTTTTAACGACAAGAGATGGCGCGACGATCGTTCACTCAAGAAACAGCGCAACCAACCCGCGCAACATGCCGTGAATCATTTCAACAGATTATTCAGCTCGTGCACTTCTCTGCGCTACGAAACTTACAGTGTTTGGGACCGCCATTTTTTAAAAAGGAATTTTCAATCAGCGGAAGATTTGAGAAGAATGCTGTGTCAAGACTTGTTTAGCATGTAAATACACTGAATGTTAATAGGTAATTTAAACTCAAATACCATTTTTATTGAAAGATATTAACTGCTTTTTGTTTATTGCAGAACATGGAGATTTCTATTGAATTGAAGCCACTTATAAAATGCCTGGATTTCATAGCAAGAGTTTGGTAAACTATTATTGTGTTTTGTAAAATAGTCGTTACAGTGAAAGTGTCACATTATTTTGTACAAAGTTCATCTGTTAGAAATCGAATTATATAGGTTTAGGTACATTTTAAAATTGTGAAGAATTATTTTGATTTTAAAGTATGTATTTAACTTTTTATATAAATTATTAACGTTTAATTAGTTTCCTATGATTTCACCAATTTTGTAAGGTTTTTTTAATACATTTTTTTATTAAATGAAACGTTTTTGTCTTCAATTATTTTGTGAGAAATTAATTGCTATTTATATTATTCAATTTTTGTAGAACTTGTACAATGTATACCATCTATATCAATTTAATTATATGAAATTCTATGCATTTAGCATTTTGTATAATTATATTAATATAGAAAATTGTACAAGTTCTACAAAAATTGAATAATGTAAATTAATCAGTCATAAGCAAAAGGTCGAATAGAAAACCAGTACTACACAATCCCCTTTTTACTATGCAACATTCATTACTTTAGTACTTTTTAACGACTGAAGGGTGCGCTCTACAACGTCTACGAGTTTCTCACGGCGTTGTCCCTTCTTGTTTATGTATGTTCTGTGGTCTACGGCAGGCCCAGGACAGCCTTATGAGAAATTTTCGACGTTCAATTTAGTTTTACTCGATGCGAGTAGATGGCGCGGCGATCGTTTATTTGAGAAACAGCGCAAGCAACCCACGCAACATGCCGTAGATCATTATTAACGATTTTTGAACACGTGAAGTTCGAAGAGTTTTGAAATTTTTAAATACAACCGAATAAATATTTCTTCCAACTATTGTTAGTTATCGATTATACAAAGTGCTTTGGTATTTGTTGTGAGTTTTATAAATGAATAATTTGTGTATTGTTAACGTGATTCTACCATTCTATTGCTACAAGACTTAGAAATTGTAGCAGCGTCGATCGCCATTTTTCCAAAGCAGATTTCCAATCATCGGAAGGTCTGAAATCAGACAAGATTGCTGTGTCATGCTTTCTTTTCAAGGTAAATATAATTAACATTCGTACATAATTTCATCGAATATCATTTTTATCATATTAACTGCTTATTTTTTTTGTTACAGAAAATGGAGATAGTTCTATTGGGTTTGGCGAGCTACCGACCACCGATATAAATGACTGGATTTCTCAGAGAAAGGTTTGTCGAATTATTTATTGTGTTGTTAATAGGCCAAAGTACTTTAAAGTCTAAATTATTATTCATAATATGTAGGTTTACATTTAAAATTATGATGAACTATTTTAATATTGTACTATTTAAGTGTATTATATTTATGTTTATATATGTAGGTATTAAATTATATTGAATTAATTAATATCTAATTTTAAATCCGCAAATTTGTATATTTTTTAAATATATATTTTTAAAATGAAACGTTTTTGTCGTTAATTTATTTGTGAAAGTAATTATTTTCGATATTATCCAATTTCTTGTAAAACTTGTACAATTTTTTATACTATGTGTCTATATTTAATAATTACATAAAATTCTTATACATTTTATATAATTATTATTATAAACTATAATAGTATAATAAATTGTACAAGTTTTACAAGAAATTAGATAATACGAACAAGAAAAAGAAAAAAGTCGAATAGAAAACCAGTATTACACGACTGCGTTTATACTAGCCCCTTTTTACTATGCAACAACCATTACAAATTACAGTTTCCGTTACCATTTAGTACCACTCAGTGCTCTCAGGATGCGCTCTACAACGTCTACGAAATTCTCACGGCGATGTCCCTTCTTGTTTATGTATATTCTGTGGTCTACGAAATTCTCACGGAGATGTCCCTTCTTGTTTATGTATGTTCTGTGCTCAATTTTTTTACTAACGACACCTGTGACGCGCGTCTATACATTAAATGCAGAATACTAATTATACTTACAGTGTTCTGCAATTGGCGCCAAAATTTAAAAAAAATGTGTACCTACTTATTACTTTTTAAATAAGAATTTCATAATAAATTTAGAGGGAAACCTTTTTAACTGAAATAAACATTTTACTTTATAAATGTAGTTAGTGTAAAGTAGGTCAGTTAAAAATAATTCCTCTAAATTTATTATGAAATTGTAGATTTGAAGTAGAAAAAATAAAAGAAACAACAACCTTCTATAGCTAAATAGGTATATTCTACAATGGTCTAATTCACAAGGTATATTTTTTTTGAAATTTAGGTTTTCTTCTTTATTATTATTGTTATTATTGTTATTATTATTATTCTTCTTTATTAATATTGTTCTGGCAAATTCCTCTCTGGGTTCAATTAGCGGTCTATTATAAAATTTAAAAAACGTGTTGGAAGATGGAGTCCATCCGGCCGTATGTCTTATAATGTCGATATTTACACCTTTTCTACAGGCAGCTGAAGTTGATGCGTGGCACGTACTATGACCAGAAAAAACTGTAGTGTCAATTCCTCCCAATTTTAGTACTTCTTTGAGCCATCGGCTTATAGTTTGCGATGTTGCAGGGTGAAATGGTTTTTTGTGGGTTAAGATCAATTGTTCGTGATTGTTACGATGTTGTGAGGTTTTTTCTATATACTGTTCGGTAGTGTGCGCAACGCATAATTCAGGAGCCTCTCTAAAGAATGGAAACAATAAAGGTGGCTGGAGCTTATTTAGTTTCGAAGTTTTAATTTTTTCCGTTATTTTTATTTCTATTTTGTCATCTCTTTTAATTATGTTTCCAATCTTTATTTTGGATAATGTTTGTACCCTGCTTGCTGATGATATTGCCATTAAAAAAACAAGTTTATAGGTTAGTTGTTCCAGGTTTAATTGGTTTAATGGATACCATTTTTTTTTGACTGACAATACTGAATCCGGATTCCACGTGTATGAGTATTTTGGTTCAGGAGGTCTTATGTTTGCCACGCCTTTTAAGAATCTATTAATGTATTTTGAGTCTTGCTCATTTGGTGCAAAGATCAGGTTAAAGCTGATCTATATGAATTGATCGTAGAATAAGAACTGCCATTGTCCAATATATTTTCCAAGAATTCCAGATACCTGCCTAGACTGTACACGAAGGGGTCCGTATAATTTTTTTGCGTGCAGAACTCCCAATATTTTTTAAAGCAATTAGTGTATTGCTTTAGGGTTCCGTCTGACAAGGAATTGATGGTATTGCTGTGTCTGGAATTCCTCTTCTCTGATAAGCGATCCTGACAATACTCCTGCCACCAGGGAAAGCTTCTCGGACAGGGGATGACTGTTCCTGAAGGGAGATAGAAGAAGGTT